>JAYJMA010127315.1:0-16445 GCA_036873895.1 Parotocinclus cabessadecuia | reverse complement strand
AGAGAGAGAGAGAGAGAGAGAGAGAGAGATAGATAGATAGATAGATAGATAGATAGATAGATAGATAGATAGATAGAAACTTTAAAATGGTTCACAAACTTTGAGTCTGTATATGTATGTATGTATATATGTATGCTGATATATATCTGATATATTGAGATATTGTATGCTGTGCAATGTTTATATTAAAATCTGCCTATATACCCCTATACTCAGACATAACTCACATTCAAATGGAGACAGAATTAATAAAACACACACTGCTTGAACTTTATTTTTTTAAGATCACACCACTATTATCAACTACTATAGTCCCAGTAAGAAGTAAGTAAGAACATAAATTACTGATTAATTACTTGTACCAACCCATACAGTGGTAGGGTTTGTGTTGCAAATCTTTACAAAATTTGATCATCACGTGTATCGGTTTGTGTTGTTTGGTATGTTCTCCCAGCATGTGGGGATTTGCTCTTGTTCTCTTCCCACATCCCAAATAACAGTCCAATAGGTTCCAGGCTGTGTATGCATGCGTGTGTTTGTATGGTCTCTCATTTCCATTTTGCAACATCAGCATCCTTGTGAACAGGAGTGTGTTAAATGCTCAATTTTTGTGGTCATATCCTACACTGATAAAATGTTCCATAAAAATGCAATTATTCCCATGCAAGAATCAGAAGCGCTGCATAAAACATTTCTCCTCATAGTAAATGTCTTACATAGCATATAGAGCATTGTGCAAAAGTATTAGGTCCCCATTAGATTTGTTGTTGTAGCAATGAAATGATGATCAAATGTTGCCCTAATATTTAAATGGATTTGTCACTCTACAATCTTTTTTTAACAGATCTTTCGTATAATCTTGGTATGCTTTATATCTGAATATGTTCACCCTGTTCCCCTTCCAGGGTGAAAGGCTTTACTTAGTGAAAGTGATGGCTGCTATCCTTACAAAAAAGAGCTTCTTTGGACTGTAGGGTAAATTTGGCATCCCAATGAAACTGCCAGATGCTGCTTCTGATCGAGTTTAAGGGTAGGTAACACTAAATATTTCCACTGTAGCCTATAGATACTGTTTTTTCTTCAATTTTTAGTTTTTATAATACATAAAAATATGGTAATAATAAAAAGACTAATAAAGAGACTGAGAGGTAATTATAAGTGGTCATTATATTATTGGGTTCAGTTAAACAATGAAATATCTAACCTAATGGTGCCATGAGACTTTTACACAGTATTGTATAAATATTACGTAGCACATTAATTTCTCAGATTACTTGTCATTTTACCTTCTTAAATATTCATTTACTTGTTCCAGTTGTGCGTTAAATCCTAAATAAACTGTCCACACTCTCTGTGTCTTCACTGAATCTGCCTAAGCAGTGCTGCTACCTTCTTCAGAAATAATTATCTGATGCCTTCTTCTTCTTCTCATTAGTGGTGGATGGCAGACCAACTGGAGGTCCATATGTACTGTGGCTAAAGCCCGAAATGCTTGAAATGATGCAAAATATCGCTAGATGCTAGATTTGTGTTTTGTGACATCATCATGAGGGATTTACATGTTGCGTAGGGTCAGGTGATATCAGTCCTTTACGTTCTTTCTTATTCTCTGTACAGGTTAAACGAAACGAACTATGGTGTATGTAGAAATAAAGTACAGTATTAAGAAACAAAGCTGTGTATAAGGTTTGCACAAAAGGTCAACTGTACACTGTTTCTGAGTGTGAGCGTGTCAAGGAGTATGTATTTAACACATTTTCTTTGGTCTCAATTATAGCATCTTAAACTATTACTTATAGCATGTCCACTTGTCCTAACACATGTATTAATAAGTAATTTCATTTTTCTTCATGACCTGTATGAGGAGCACAAATACACATACATAAATATGATGAAATGCACTACTCACTCATATATTCACGGTAACACTCACTCATTCTCTCGGTACATTCTAAATTTTAAAATGAAACAGATCTCAGTCTGCACGTCACATTTAACAGCGCTTTGACGCACAGCAGTATTAAAATACAATGTATTTCTTAAGGGGGAAATGTCCTAAAGTTCAATTTTAGCAGTACTTTCTGAATCTTAACTCTCAGAACATCAATGCAGACATTTGTAACAAGATGCACTAGGACATCATAAGACATCGTCATCTATTTTACTGGGGCATGTGCTCGAGTAAAGTGTTACTATACCCCACTAAAATTAAAAAGGTTAAAGAGGTTAAAAATGGTATCCTGTGTTGCTGAGAAGAATTACAGAAGATCCACTACAGGCAATAAATTTACCATTATGCTACAACCTCATAACAAATGCTTAAAAAATCAGCCATGCTACAGACAAGGAAATGATAGTTCAGAGCTATATGTTTAGTTAGTGCCATTAATAAATATTTGTATTAATATTCTTATGCCCAATTTACTGTTTTCTGGGGAGGTCGGCAGAAGGCAGTTCCTCCATGGAACATGGAGTCCATTGGACTGAACACGGGGTCGCCCACTGAGAATGTGATCAGAATGAAGTAGGCCATTATGACTGTGTACTGATTTCTACCTTGGTAGCTAGCTACGTCAGACTTGCTATTCTGTAAACGCGGTCACAAAACATTTCTACTAAACTCCAGTGTAATTATATGTGAGTGTAACATGGAAATGGGGATTTTGTCCCTAAAGCACAGCTTAAAGTAGTAGTTAGACTTTGACTGTATTTGCCATTAGAAGCCATGAAACAAACATACAAAAAGTATAGCTTATTGCTTTGATCACTCATTCCAATATTTTCAAGAGATGTTTTCTTCTGATTTTATACATTCTCCTTTAAGACATCGTTTACAGAAAACGTATTGTTGTCAGTGTGGTCCCATTGTTTCTTGGCACATGATGAGCATCCTCTCACACCTACACACAAATATACAGACTTTCCAATTAGCATCAGCTAACAGGCTTCAAAATATAAATGGGGGGGGGGGCATTTCATGGACCAATGGCCTTTTTCTCTAGAGTCACCAATGGACTTGTCGTGGGTAAAGCGGTGACATTTCTTGGATGATTGGAATCGATGTGGGCACTCTCGCAAAACCCGCCTTCATTGACTCTCTTAACTCTGTGCGCCAATGGGTGAAAATGAAGCTGTGAAGGAACGGCATGTTGGCCCCTTTAATGGATTCTGAACGAGACAAGTCCCACTGGGTCCAGTCCAGTTGAAATAGCGTATATATTAGGCAATGATGTATGACGGATAACAAGATGCATAGCTTGTCCTGGAAGATCCCTAATGCACATGGACAGTATGGAGCTTACCAGAATGAATGAGCTGAAGACATCACCATGCCACTGCATGCTCCTTGTTAGCATTTCATGGAATAGTATTTCACGTGTGACTTGTAGGGGTTGTTTAGATCAGATATCAACCATATTGAGTTTTCACAGGCTGCATTCACACAAAATTCAGGTGTAACAACTAGGTGAGTCAAAAGAATGTGAGGCAAAAATAATTTTCAGTTCCTTCTTCAGTTACCCGTGTTGCTAACTTTCTGTGTTGATAACTTTTGAGACATATTGCAACTCTGATTGTGGCAATCCACTTCTGAGACAATTCTGGTCATTTCTGATATGCTACATGACCACCTTTCCATTGGAAAAGCTTGATCCAACTCGATCCAGTATGACAGTTTTCATTTTTTCAGTTTGCATAATATAAGAATAATTCATAAATAATTTAAGCTTCATATTACTTAATGTTATAATTTCAAAGAATCTATAATGAAATAATGAAATTGTATATAATGGATGTAAAATGAATAAGAAACTAACGTTTTTTTTTTTTCATTTTCTTTTCATTCTTGTATGATGTTAAAAATCTTTGGTCTCAGACTCTGTCTGTCCTGGCCTTGGTCTTGATGTGGACTCAACTGTAACGTTCTTGACTGAAACACTAAAATCCAAATCAAATTCAATCGTAAGTGACACAGATATTTGGGGTGATGTTTTTCTGTTTTCCATTAAAAAAAAGGAGACTCTGATTGAAAGCATTATCCATTCCAGATTTGGGAAAGATTCTAGATTATCTAGTTGTTCTTAGTGATCTAGGATAAAATTTAATTTACCCGGGTACCATCGGGTAGGGGCACATGCCCTATTAACTGGGTTAGATAATTGCCCTGGTTAAACCACATCCATACTGGAATTGAATCCCTCCCAAACCTATTGCAAGCCTCCCTAGAAGCATGGAGGCTTTTTGTAGGGACCAATTCTTAATAATTGCACATGGTAAGCAGATTTAGCTGTGTCCACATACTTGCCATGTATTGTTTTACCATTAATCTTTCTCAAAAATTGGTAGAACTTTACTGTGTGAAATGCAGAAGAATAATGTCATTATATAGGAAATTCCCCCTCTGTGATTTGGAGGATTTTTTTTTTTTACTTTAGCTCGCCAATGCGTTAAGACACCTGCTTTTATTATGCTCAGGTCAGCCCGACCACAAACAGAATGGTCTCAGTGGACTCCAAATCTTAAACTATTTATGAGACCAAATACATTTAGGCGTGCTGTAGCTTTCCTCTTAAATGGCCAGAAACCCTTTTGGTGAGATGTAACATTACACATGAGATTTAGTTGTTTTTGCTCGTGTTTGTGGGTATGGAGGGGGCCCGTAAAAAATAAAATAGTGCATTTTCTTTCATATAGAGATGATATAAAAATGTAATTACCTCCATATATTAAATACAATAGGAGAGATATAAAGTAAAAGGGAGAGCCAGAGAAAGAGAGGGTATCCTCTGTGTGCCCCTGTTATCCACGTCATCACAACTCAGTGCTGGTTATTCCCCGCCTTCCTCAATATCTCTCAGTCTCCTTCTCCATCTCACTCCCTGTAGATCTCTCAGGGTCTCACTCTTTCTGATTATATCTGCTGCTCGATCAGCCCTCCCTCTCTCTTGTTTCTATAGGGTTTCCCATCTCGGGCTCTTTACTCATGCCATGCCTTATGTCTGCCACAATGCCTAGTAATTCATTGAATTTAACAGTTTTTGTAGTTATTTATAGCAGTTTTCTCATCATTATTTTATGAGCATGGACTCTGCTTCACTGAGTATCAACGACAAACCTTGCTGGGCACACCTTTGATTTATCTTGGCAAAGGAGGATGAGAAACAGAAAGATGGGAGGGCACACGCTTGGTAAAGGGGGCCTATAGTATATTGGGTGGCTCCATGCTTCCTAATGATGCATTTTGTCTTGGTAATTCTTAAATACTTTGAAAGGTAGTGCTCTCTGAATTCTAAAATAGATCTTGCTCTATTGTTCTGCCTCTCTCTCTCTCTCTCTCTCTCTCTCTCTCTCTCGCTCTCTCTCTCTCTCTCTTTCTCTCTCTTGCTCTCTCTCTCTCTCTCTTTCTCTCTCTCTCCCCCTCCTTCCTTGGGAGTACCAAATACAAGCAGTCACGCAGCTGTTTCCATGGCAATATCTATCTGTAAGAAGGATTCATTAACCCTTTCTCAGACGGTTTCCTTGCCCACGTAATTTTGCATACAGGCAAAGTAAAATTGGCCTCCTGCTATTTCCAGCCAGCTGTTCATCCGTCTAATAACACCGAAAATGACACGAGTTCTTACAAATACACAAGTGTGCATCAAAAAACTTAAACCACATATTTAGAGCAGAGAGGGTTTAATTGTGCCATGGTGTAAATGCGATTTTTTTTCCCAGTGCAATAAGATCAGTAGCCCTAGATAAGGTGGATTGTTAGTAGTTTAAGTGTAGACAGTCAGAGTTTGGGAGAGAGTCGTAACAGAGAAGACGTGCATGTGGAAAAAATCAATTAGCATCTCCTTTAATTCAATGCAACCAGCCCATTTATGAGAAACCCCATCTGGAATGGCACTATTTTACAGCCCAAAGACGGGAGAATAAAGAAGAAGCAACTGAAGCAAAGATGAGAATAACAGCTCCGTGAGCACAGTCACAGATGATAGATCAGACCACTTTGCCTTCCTGTGATGCCAATTTACAAGGCAGTGTTAGAGAGATCAGCTATTTCCGCACAACCAATGAAAATAGAGTTTTGAGTACACACTAGGATACTTAACTATGCCCTCCTCCCAGAAAAAAACAAGAATGACCACAAATATACCACCTTTATTACAGAGCACATATATTTGTGTGTTAAATATATGTTTTTGTGTTAATGATAATGCATACATTTTGAGAGAGGCTTCAACTTGTATAAGCAGTCTGACATTGCACCTGTATATTTAATTCATAATTTGTCATTCCATGCATGCAAGCTTTAAAAATTACCCGAACAGCCAAAAGCTGCATTGCTAACCTGTTCATAACACATAGAGTACTGTGCAAAAGTCTTAGGCCAGCATTAGATTAGATATAGTATTTTTATAGCAGTGGTATAATGTCAATATGTAATTGTTTTATTAGTCTCTGTTAGAATGCAACTAGAAAATAAATCTGTATCAAGTAAAAAAATATATACACTCAGTTACAGCTATTATAGGCTACAGTGTCAGGCATTTAGTCTGGCAACGTCATCGGGATGTCAAGTTGACTTTTCTGCAGTCCAAAGAAGTTTGATGAGGAACTGTGTTTTGGGAAGGGTAGCAGCCAAGAAACCATTCTTTTCTGAAGAGGTGAAAAGGCTAAAATATTCTAAAGCTCGCAAATATTGCAATGAAGATCAGTGGAAAAGAGTATTATAAAGTGACGAATTAAAAAAAAGACATTTTTGGGTCCAGTGATTGACAATATCTTATATATGGTCTTTATGCTATCCCTAATGGACAATATAATTGCACCAAGCATACAGCTATGCAATTTCCATAGAAAAACATGGAAAGAGTCAGTGAAGAACTCAATGACAATCCGTATGGCACTGTCATAAGATGCCTCTATTATAACAACCAAGATAGCAAGTGCAGCCCTCACTTTTAATTAATAATAGCATTAGGAATAAATATGGAAATGTAAAGGGAGGGGGGTCTATGTTAAATTGATTTTTTTCTGAAGAAACTTGAGATAAGAAGTTGTTAAGGAATAGGAAGATGACAGAGAGCTGGTGGGTGTGAAAAGTTAATTACAGGGGAATAAGATATATAATATATAGCATCTACAATGTCTTAATCATTTCAGTGTTGTGCAAGTTGTCACTTGCTTTAAAAAAATAACAGTTTTAATAACATTAGTTTGGCAACGAGGTAGGATAGACTACTGCACATGCCCACTGAGTGCATGCAGTGTACTAGGATAGGCAGTACAATGCTGCTAGCGTTCTACCTAGAAACGCATGACTGAAGTTAAAATGAGTATAGAAACTGGAGACAACGTTCAGACAGCACCGACCTCGCAATTTATGTAATTTGAAAAGACAGATGGTTCCTCAAAAGATGGCTATCTGCAAGCTATATATAAAAACTATGACAAACTTCTCTTGTCAGCTGTCCCTGACAAGCTAAAACCAGCCAAAGTACTAGCACAAAAAGACATTCAGCAAACTTTAGCATTCTACATTAAGGTAAAAAAGCAACAGATGGTAAGTTTTCCTTAGATTTAAATTCCCTTCAATCAAGCAAATACAGAGATTTCATTTTTGTCAGGATCACACACCTCTAGTATCGAATTCTTCTGCCGTTGGCCGCAATGCTCACTATTGTATTCTCCCTCAACTTTTTATTCAATAGTCCAGTACATTTAACATAGGTCCACCGCAGGTCAGCAGTGCATAATGCCTATCAGAGGTTGGAGGGTTGTGTGGAGCAACGCACTCTTGTATCACATTTCCTGGAGAGATAAATCACACTTCATCGTGTAGTAGTCTGATGACTTGGTATGAAGTTTGTGGAGCTCAGTGGAGATAAAAGATATGCTGAAAAATATTCATTGTTTGGGCAGAGCACCAATGAAGAAAAATAATAATGCTATAGAATTGTATGATTTTCTTTAAGAGAACTGAAAGCTTTGAAATGTGTGGAATGGTTAGAGAAGGCCATTCCCTGTTTTAACGTGCCAATGTACAAAGTGAGAATTGCATGTGTGTTAGATTAACAGCTATAAAAGGAAGGAACAGCAGGTAGGTGTTGGTTCAAATAGTGAGAAAACAGGGTCAAAAAGAGATAACACGTAATGCAACCTGCGTAATTAATTTCAAGCCAAATTTCATTATGAAGAATTCAGTCAAACCCTGTGGTTTTATATAGAAAATGACCATACATACTTTTATTGGAACTTTAGGCCCATATGGATGTCTGCATTTACGTTTTAATACTAGGCCATACTGTTATTTAAGATTCTTAATAAAACATTGAATAATGATGGATTGGCATATATTCACAGAGGTACATTAACAGCCTTTGCTTCAATCACCCATGGGTTGTTTGTGTTGGACTGTTGAAGACTGGCTCCAGTACATCAAGTGGTATGTATGTCACTCACACTGTGGTGTGTTTGAACTGAGCATACCTATGCCTCTAGGGCTTACTGTGTTCTTATCCCAAGGGCCAATCAGCACAGAGAAGCTCTGATCAGATGACCTCGTGTGAGTGAGTGAGTCAAAGTGCACCTGGTGTTCTTCACTGGGTTCTGCTTGAACCATGCTCATGGAATCTCTGGGATGCTGCGGATGGACTGCTTGTCCTACCAGCCCATTGTGAATTCCATTAAACACACCTTTCCTATCATTATTATATTTTTTATTAAAGTATTTGAATGAAATAATTTAGGAAATTATAAGACAGGTGGTGGTTCAAATAATAGCTTGAGTAAAAGTGAAAGTGGTCTAACTGTATTTCAGTCATGGGTTACCGCTTACATTTGTATCTCTACAGTATTAAGCAGGTGCCATTATCCAGGGTGATTTAATATTGAGCAGAGTAGATAAGGGTCAGGGCCTTGCTCAACGTTCCAACGGCAACAGCTCCACAGAGCCATATTTTAACTCACAGCCATCTGATTAGTAGTCCAGAGCCTAAGCCATTGGTTCACTGCCATTTTCCATGCTGCACATGTGGTTTGGGATGTTATCAGATATACGGATTTACATTTGTAACATCAGTAATGATCAGGAGCCTCAGGAGTGGGCTGGAAGCCACATCAAATAATAAATAATGTTGTGTTTGTTATCATTTTTCTTGTCATCTGCTACGTGTCCCTGTTTTGTTAGCTTGCCCTGTATCTAAGAGCAGTCAAGTACCCATAATCTCTTCATCCACTGCCATGCCTCTGTAACGTTTGCAGTGTGTGATTTTGCATTGTTGAAAGATGCCTTGGCATCCCTGGAAAAGATGCTCTGTTGAAGCCAGCTGTTGTTGCGCTAAACTCTCAATGTACTTTTCTGCATTAATGCTGCCATCACAGAAATGTAAATGACCTTTGTCAAGGGTACTTAAAGCACCATAGGATGATGGCTTTGTTGCTCTTAACCTTTTTTTATTTTGCTGTTAACTGTTGCTGAGAGTCTGGATGTTCATTAAGATAAGATTCCTTTTTGCACCATAATTTATTTTTTTTTGCATTTCTGAATGTAACTGCTTATTCTAGGTTTTCAACATTAATCCCTTGCCCATGTGGTTATGATAAATTAAGGTTCTTTATTAGGTTCTTATCAAGAAGGAAGGTTCTTGATGACTGTCTGAGGGATCGAAAATCACAGGTTTTCAGTTTAGTCTTATACCCTTGTCCTCTGTTCACTGTAATTCCAGAAATGCAGGAATGGATGTTTACTAAGAAATATAAATGTTGACCTGATTAAACAAGAATATTTTGGGTTTGAACTGTCTGCAATGAAATAAAAGTCAAAATAAATCTAAGATATTCATTTTCATTTGTATTTTCCGTACTGTGGCAACTGTTTTGCGGGCTGTAATAAAGCTCCAACATTTGATCTGTCTCAATTCTCATCCCTTTCTGTAGGCAATATATGAAAAATCTGTGAAACTTTGTAATTTACCTATTCTTAAACCTTTTTTTGCATTGATTCTTAAAAGGAAGATGGTTATTCCTGCTTACAAAATATAGTAATCAGTGATTATGGTTTGCTCAGGAACAGGAAAAAAAATGGTTCAATCTTGCATGCCTTCACATTTAGCGATATAAGCAGGAAACATTATTGGTGGCATCAATAAAATCTTGATTGTCCTCCTCTAGTACGAATGAATGACATTTGTAATAGGAAAATTTGCTACCAAACAAACAAGAAAATATAGTATAACATTTCTAAAGCACACACTTTCTTACAAGTCAGCATGGGAAAATTGATGCAGCTACTCTGAGACTCAATTTCACTTCTCGGTTGCTTTTAGCTTTTGGGACATTTAAATGATAAAAGAGGCTCATTTTTTATGCTCAGCAATATGGAAAAGATATTACATTAAGAAGGTAAAAATACATGAGTGCAAATGTTCCTTACTATTCAGCTGTCTGTTATTTGTTTCGAAAACATAATGTTCTGTTATGGTCTTGTATATGGTCATAGCCGCATATGTAAATTCAATCAATTTTCTAGTAAATACAAGTCACCTTTGAAAATTAGCATGCGGTTTTATAGGCGCACAAAAATGGTGCCATTGTTATTAACTTTCCTGAAACTGTTCAGTAAAATGAGCACTGCAATATACAATAGCTCATCCAGGATGCATCACTATCATACCTGCCATTCTGATTCATTACAGTAGATAATTGTGACTGGACAGCCTACAGCTTGCAGTAAAGCACATTAATATAATGAGACAACCATAAAGATGCTTCTCATTGACAGTAGGAGGTCATACAGAGTGTAAGGGATTTTGTTAGATACTGAGTAGTAAGTCCGAGATCTTCTTTTCTTCACACCAGGCTTGAAATCCATTCATTTTCTTAACCCAAATACAGCAGGACATGGACACAAGCAAACCACAGTTAAATATATAATATAATATAATATAATTAAATATTCATTGACAAAAATAAATAAATAACACATCTAGATCAGAAATGGCAGATCACTGCAAAACTTGTCATGCAGTTGTGTCTCAGGTAGATATGTAAATTAATATAGGTGTGGTCTGATTAGACACTGGGTCTTTCCACAATAGGGCAAAATGCGCTTCCTCCATTGCGCCCTATATAGGCTCTTACTTTTGGTTAGTATACCTTTTGGTGAGAGATCATTGAATGTTAGACATGCCTCTACGATACACTTGGAGACATTCTGCCCAGGTGACATCATTGAACTGAGTGAAGCAAGATGGTCATTCTGAAAAAATGCCTGCTATCTAGGCTGTTCATAACTAGCTGGTAGGAGGTGTTGGGGCAGAGGTTTCGTGAGGGCTTGGTCAGGCTTGAGTATGGAGGCCTCTTGGCAAGCACTGCTTCAACATCTGGTGAAATTATATGGGGAGCCATCACAACTGACAGTCGATTACCCCTAGTGGTGATACGAGGGAGACTAACAAATCAGCAATGTCCGTAGGACATCTTCAGTCACCAGTTGCCTCTCAAGGCAGAGCTTCCAATTAGCATTTTAGCAGGATAATGCTCGACCACATGCAACAAGGGTTTCCCAGGAATTTCTCCACCAGATTACAAAACCTCCTTGACCTGCCCGCTCACGAAATTAATCAACAGTCAGTCATTTCTTGGACCAGCTATGATGCCAGCCTTGGCAGCTTACAAGTGTGCAGGATCTACAGGCTATTTTGCAATCGTCATTGGCAAGTGTGCCACAGGATACCATTCAGAACCTGCCCAACCATGCCTCTTCATGTATCAAGACAAAAAAAAGCGTAATAAAGCCTCCTTTTAATTGAACCATTTGCATCACAAACCAAATAGCATGACATAGTGACAATAACTAACATCCCTTATTTTCCCAGAGACCATATTTGAACCAGAGTTGATCAGCATTTAAAGTTGGTCCTACACCAGTTGAGCCACTCTGTTTAAAATATCACCTCTAGTGAGTTGAAGGATGTCAGCTACATTGCTTTCCCAGGTTTGGGATGTAGGATAGAACAAGATGGTCTGGGACCTGAGGAGGTCCAGGGTATCAAACAAGACGTCACACCCGCTTCCTGCACGGCGGGTCACACCCAACCGTGCACTCATTCAGCGTCACCCTCATACTAATCAGCCTCACCTGTTCCTCGTCACCACAGTCCTTATATTCACTTTCACCACACTCTCACCTTGCTAAGTCAATTGGTTTGTTCCCGTGTACTAAGAGCTTGTATATTAGATCGTCTTCGTACCGTTTTCGACCCTCTTTTCGTCCTCCACGGTTTTCCCCGTCCTCGTCGTGCTCGCTCCGGTATTTCGACTTTGGAAAGTTTTGGACACTGATTTTGTATTTGCCCCCAATAAACATCCGCTCCATTGCTACCTGCATTAGCTTCCACATTTGTTACTTGGCGTCACACATGGGCAAAACAAAACATTGGGGAGGACCATGACTCAAAAGGAACCCATTCCCTTCAAGTGGCCTATATGATATACATAAGAATGAAACTAATATAAACTAGGCAAATAGGTCTATAGTAATAGTTCAAAAACCAAAATTAAGTAAATATTAAGAAATAATTAAAATGTTTAATATCTGCATGTACCCAGAGCCAACCAGAGGATGGAGGAAATTACATGCCCTCTGCTATGGTGTGGGCATGGTGGGGGTGGAGCTGATGACAGAGACAACTTGAGGTGAGCGGATGTGGAGGAACATCAGTGTGTGAAGCTGGTAGCAGAAGATAAAACAGCCACGTGAAATCACATGATACATCAGCAAGCCACCTCCCCAGCAATCATCAAACCTGAGTGATCACACTAAGGAGGCATCAAGACAGCAACCTAAAATCCCAGTTCACCATAAATCTCTTAGTTTATGAACCCTCAGCTGTGCCCTTTAAAAAAAGGATGCAAAAACCAAGACCAAAGTGACCTAAGCCCAGTCCAGACCACCAGACACTCTTGGCAGTACACTCGGGCCTGTGGTAGCCTAGTGGTTAAGGTGCTGGACTCTGGACCAGAAGGTCTAGGATTCAAATCCCACCTCTGCCAAGCTACCACAATTGGGTGCCTGAGCAAGACCCTTAACCCACCATGCTTGGATTGTAAGACTTTATTAATTGTAAGTTGCTCTGGATAAGGGTGTCTGCTAAATGCTGTAAATGTAAATGGTAAAGACAGACAGTTCAGACATGACCCCCTGACGCCAGCCCCAGTAACCTTAGCCACTCATTCCAGTCTAACATGCCTAATCAAAAACCTATGTAAAAAAGTATCTTTTTATGCTGTTTTTTAAAAAAATGGAGCGTGTCTGTATATCAAACTAAAGTGGGGAGTTTGTTCCATATTTGGGGGCCATGTATGAGAAATATTTTCCCCCTGCTCTGATCTTTCAATGCTAGGAACTAAAAGAAGTCCTACATCTTGCAAACTAAGTATACTGCTCACAAACATTAGGGATACTTCATTTAAAAAATCCTTGTGTGTGTGTGTGCCCACAATAATTGGGGCCCTTTCTATTGTTGATTCCTATCGCATTCAGCCTAGCACATTGGTCAGAGAGCCTAATTTCTGAGGTTCAATCACGAAGTACAACACTACTACATAGACGTAAATGATTTCTGTGGAGGAAATTCCACATGGAGTACTGTGCTAAAGTCTTAGGCCACCATTAGATTATATGAGATTGGCCATTGTTTTACCAATGGTATAACGGCCACATATTCTTATTCTCTTTTTCAGAATAAAACCAGAAACTACAATGTACACTGTTAAAAAACTGGGTAAAAACATAATCAGCATGCCAAATTGACCCTTTTAAAGTACAGATAAGCTTGATCAGTAACTGTTTTTCAGAAGTAGCCAAGAAACCACTTTTTCAGCTAAGAAATGCTAAAGCTCACAAAGCCTGCAATGAAGATGGAAGAGGAAAATAGTATTATGGAGTGATTAAATTTTTGATTCGTCGACAATCTGTTGCATGTGGTCATTATACCATTGCTAAAACAACACATGTAATTGTGGCCTTTGTACAATACTGTACATATCCAGTATTCATATCTGTTAATCAGTCATTAAACACAGATTTACAGTAAAGGGCAGTGCCCGAAGGATGCATATGTATAACAACTAGAATTATGTCAGTACATTCATACATATGCATATAGAACAAAGCACTAGTGGCCTGAGTAGATAATAATGTACTGGAATCAGGATATCCAGCTGATTAAGGCCTTATCAGGATATTGATTAGACTGACAGCACTCTGACATTTTCTATGGATCAGGTGTTTTCATAGGGTTTCTCCATATTGCTGCAGTCTATCAAGTCCACTCAGGATGCACAGATACATTTATCAGGTTCACACAACTGTATGCTGCGTTCAGGGAAAGTGAAGGTTTAATTAAGTGCGGCAGCTCCTCAATAACATCAGAACGAGCTCTTATGCAGACCGATGTGAACATAAGACAGCCTTTGAGCTTAGGACAGGCTGATTGTGCACACACATTCAAATGTGCAGTCAAATCTACGGGAATGCATTATATGAGCTAGGAGTAACTGCTATCCATGGTACTGACAGGACCTTTCAAATGGATTGCTCTCCATGGTCCTGACTTCACAGCGAACACTGAGCCTTCCATGGAACTGAACTGGGAGTTGCCTGTTATCTCTAATCAATAGCATGCACTTTTAGCCAATTCCTGTAAACTCCCCTGGGGTTCTATCTGAGCCGCTAATAAAGACTGCCCAGTCAAATTCATGTGCCTTGAAATAGATATACATACCAGTGAAGTTTACAGGCATGCAGCAATATGTGAAAGTTGGAAGAAATTAGCCATGACTCACACAAAGCGAGCTCTATATGTGGAAAAACAAGTGCTGCCGTGATGACTAGTGCATAGTGATAGGAACAACGAGGAAGATCAGCAACTACATTTGTTAAACTGTCAAATCTTTAGAACGGGTAACTCACACAAATCTCAGAGAAACAGCAAGTGTCTTTCTCACCTAAACAGTATGTGTATTCTCTACTGTAGATATACAACTGATCGATTCTGTGAGATTGGCTTCTGATTTTAGTCAATACAGCATGTCACGTTTGCTATTCCAGTGCATTTTCAAGGTGTTTGATGGTGGTGAGGTCAATGATCTGTGCAAGCCAAATTCTCCACTGAAGTTGACAAACTAATTATCTATGGACTTTGTTTGACAGAAGTTCCTAAAAGTGGATAACTGACTTGCTGGAGTGCTGTTGAAATAGCCGAGTTCAATAAGTAGCAGGGGTGTGCACAAACATTTGTCTATATAGTGTACAAGTAGTTAAGGGAAAAATGAGAAGAAAAAAAGTTTAAAACCAACTTTAATTATAGATGGCAAACATTGATATTGACAATGTAGACAAAACTTTATCCAGTGCAACTTTCATTTATGACCATAAGCCTAACAGTTAACTAGTAGGAGCTTTGATCCTGGGTGTACAATTATAATTATTTATTTAGGTCATAGGAAGACAAGCATCAAGACTCTGCTCTTTACTGGAATCCAAGTGGTGGAATGGATGTCAGTGTGATGATGTCAGTTGCCAGGACACATCATTACAATGGTTTGAGACACTGTAAAGGACTAATTAATGTGTATACTTACTTTGATTAGGGTTAAATGGTGGCATGGGGATCATTGTCCTCATATAGGAATTGGTTAATGTCACAGCCATCCTTGTGATGGGGAACAAGAACAGTAAACCCTGCAGGGAGAACGAAAGAGGGAATAAGAGGTAAATGTTTATGTGATTGTACTTATAAATCGATAAATGTAAATGGCCATGTAAACTTGTTGATGCTGTGTGTATTTGTTGGGTCGATGCTAAGGTATTAATATATTGTTACACCTGTTATCTGCATTGGGATGTTCCTTAATTAGGGAGGGTTTTAGAGTATAAAGTGTGACCCTAGGAGTAATTTAAGGGAGCGATAAAGTAGGCTGAATAAAGCACTTATGACACTAGCATAAATATGTGAACCACTGTTTCATTAAATGCTATTCACTCATTCATTCATTTATTCATCCCTTTTCAACAGGGCACAAGGCAAGAACAAACATAGACAGGGCACCAATACACTCAAACACTCATACACACTCACGCACTATGGATACTTTAGAAACACCAATTAACCTAACACCAAACATCGATGGAATATGGGAGTAATCCCACAAGGACACAGGAAGGACATGCAAATGGGATCAAGAACATTAAACAATTCCTGTTTATTATTCTTTATTATTACTATTTGTTGCTTTTACCTTCATCAACTCCTAAAATGATTTAGCTTTGATCTTGGGCTGTAGTCTGTCTGTATTAGCATGAGGTTATTGTTGACTAAGGCAAATACAAAGCACTTCTGTAAACAAACCACTTCAGCCAAAGACTTCAGACAAAGACTGCAGCCAGTGGAATG
>JAYJMA010127305.1:0-16447 GCA_036873895.1 Parotocinclus cabessadecuia | reverse complement strand
GGCACAGTCCAGCACCAAGTATCATATTAAACCCTTATAGTTTAGACCAATGATAGTCTGTTCCCAAAGAATACATATCATGTGGGACTGGATACAGAGAGAATAAGAATAAGAGAGAAAGAGACAGAGCAGTGGAGTCTGAATCAGTTAAAATGGATAGTTCTTAATAGCTGACTGTTTAGCAGCCTCTGCATTGCAGCTGTGGTTTCCTGCAGAGAATCTAATCATACTCACTCACTCACTCACACACACACACACACACTATTAGAGTTTACTGAGCTACTGGCTACAGTTAGCTATGGTTTATCCTCTGGAGACTCCATAATCACTGAAAAGGTGTGAATGCATACATGCACACATGTGTGAGTCATGCATACACAGTCACACATCCAATAATGAAATACTGCATGTGCATGTTTAAGCTACAAGAGACCCTTGGCAGTCTATCCATTATCCATTGTCTGTCCCTGCATACTTCATGCATTAATCATTACACCGGACTTTGCTCTAAGATTCTGAGAGATTAAAGTAGAGCTAAACTGCAACCGTTCAATTTGCTTCCACATTTTTACAATTTGGGTGTAAGCACTAAAATGTAAGGCTATACGGCATGTAATACTGCATCATGACATGGCATGACATCGTGATCCAAACATAATATTTTGGCCAAAGCTTATCACATACATACATTTTAGGGCTACAACAGTTAGCTGATTAATGATGATTAAAAATAAAAAAGCGAGAATAAATGTTTCACAAGTATGGGATCATTTCAAAGGAAAGAAAACAACAAAACAAGGTCACTGCACAGCACAGCTCTCGTTTTATAGAAGCAAACAAACGTGTTATTCCTAGCAGGTATGTTTTGCCACTTCTTTTAACTAGCTACTGTTAGTATCCTAATGTTTGTCTCATGGTTAATGCTCACTAAGATAACAGCATTAGCATATATGCTACCACCCAGAGTTCACCAATAGAGTAAGTGTTCTGCTTTTAGTTTGCACTTTTGATCCACTACTCACTAAATCACAAGATTTTCGACACTTAATTATAAAATATGCTTTGCGTTAATAATTTTGGGCCAACTGTAGCTTAATGTATGAATGAATGTGTTTTAGGCTCCACTATGATACTGTATAGACTATACTAAGCTCATTAGTTCATGATACAATTAACTAATTAATTAATTATGTATTTGTCTCAACATATTTCCATCAAAAAGATATATGCATGGTACTCATCATTTTCGATACTCGTCAAGGAACAAATTAACAAGAGGTAGTACTGAGGTAACTAAGGTACTCTGTACTGGTGTTTAATACTGTAATTTTTTGTTTCACAAACACAACTATGGTACTAAATACAGATTAAAACATGTCAAGTAATTTTCAATGTGCCTGTTCTCAAACAGACGGTGACCAAACAGCATCAATAACAAGGCACTGCTTAATGTTTCCAAAGGGTGAAATGGAAGAAATAAAAAGAAAGAGAGAGAGAGAGAGAGAGAGAGAGAGAGAGAGAGAGAGAGAACGCAAGACCTTCAACTTTGCAGAACTCATCAGTCAACAGCAGTCATGTCTGAACATGTAAACAGAGTCATGAACATTACATCCAAAATGGAAGTGAGCAGCAAGGAAATGTTGTATATTTGATAGCCTGACTATAAATTACGCCATCACAAATCAGCAACATGGATCAAGGTCTATTACCTATTTACTTCCATGTTTATGCTTTTTATAGCTGCCAAGTTGGCTTGTGTGCCAACATCTGTCCTTGAAATCTGACTATTACCTAGAATAGTCTATACAAAGCTGACAAATCATAATTAATTATCTGACTTGTAAATTGTAAATGAAATATTTCAAAGATAGTGGAGGTTGGCTCTACTTTACAAAGAATTAGTATCAGGTTTGAACGCAATTAAACGTACATCAACAGCTACAGCGCTTTGTTACAACTAGGGCAGCCAAAAACAAAATATACACTACCCTCAGTCACAGTACAGAGTACAGAAGAATAGCCAGTGTTACACACAGCAGGAGAAGAACTGAATAAAGTCTGTATAAAATAAATGTAGTCTGTAGCGAATGTCATTATAGACACCCTGCCAACAAAAGCAACAAAAAGTAGAATGTGTAGCCAACAGATGATTATCTACACAAAGGTATGCGGTGTGTTTGACTCACTGTGTGTTCATCACCCAATATGCATCCTTATTCATTTTATTCCAATCCCACTCCGACTTGTACAGCCTTGGTTTATTAATTTTGCAGCTAAACCAAGTCCTGTGTTCTTAATTCCTGTGAACCACACTTATCCGCTCTGTCTTCCTTAAGCAGTATCTTCCCATGACATCAGCTCCTGCCTGCATATATGACTTATCCAGCTGACCCAGTTCCTGTGACTAAAAAAGGCAGCTGTGTGTTAAAGCCTGCAATTTTAGAAGCTTGCAATGACATCTTTTAGACACAAAAAATAATAAACAGAAATAGAAATAATAAAAAATACTACAAGACAAAACCATTTATCTCTTCTGTATAGCCAAATCAGCTTGTTTAAATATAATTTGTATAACTAGCTGGGAAATAGGCCTATACAAAAAACCCGGTTTACAACAGCCAATTATCCTGTATAACAAGCCATCAGCCAGCAAGTTCCGGAAGCAAATTTCACGCTAATACTCTTGTCACTTGAGTTAACAATAAGATGTTCCAATAGGTGTACAAATCCAATAATATTTTAAAAGTTTCAAATTTTGGGAAGACCAGATCCAGTTCTTTGGTATGCTTCATTAGACAAAAAGGCAACACCCTAGATGTCAACTGTTCAATTAATCCAAAACTCTATTCACACAAAAGATGAATGGTGGTGCCCTTCTTTAATAAGGGTCTCATTAAATCAAGATCAGACATACTTAATCAAATCCCAGCTATGAAGGCATGCACAGACACGCTTGGCACAGGATAGAAAGAAGTGACGGAAACACTACATTTCATAAGCCTCTGTATAAGACAAGCAACTTCCATCTATCCATTATCTTTCGCTTACTCCACAAGGGGTCGTGGGCCAGCCAGTGCCCACCCAGCAACTCTGGGCGCAAGGGCAGGAACAACGCTAGACAGGGTGCCAATCACACACAGTAATACACTAAGGGCCTTTTTAGAGATACCAGTTAACCTAGAATGTATGTATTTTGAACCCATGCAGACTCCACACAGAAAGGACCCAGGCCGCTCCACCCTGGGATTGAGCCTGGGTTCTTCTTGCTGTGAGGCAGCTACCCACCGAGCCACCGTGCCGCCCTAAAAGCAACATTGTCTCAAAATATGACATTCAAATGCTATGCATGTTGTGATAAGAATCATTTTATTTCATGGCTATAGCAGTAACTATATACAAAGACAAACATGGTGACACTAAACTTGGGCTTTGGATCTTATTTTTATTTAAATGTTTGCTTTCTGCATCAATGGTTATTAGCAGCAGGAACAAACATCTATATTAGTCGCTCACATTCACATCGGACCATTTAAGAATGGTCATTTGGTATGAGGGAGGAAACTGGAGCACCCGAAGTACACCTACATGTACACAGGAACGACACGCAAACACACAGGTGAAGTCAGAGGTGGTGACACTAAGCATTTTTATATATGGTATAGCATTATGATGAAGCACTGTGACACTTCTTTTGCATAACAACACAGCAAAAAAATCTATTTCTGTTAGCCAAATTAAAATGTTGCATAAAAAAGGAAACAAGGACAACCCTACACAAGCACACACATGGAGATCCAATAACATGCTGTGCCCCTACTTTAAATTAAGGTTGTTTAGGGTGGTGCTCTTGCTGTTCTTGAGAAAACGCCCAAAAAACAAGTTGGTTCCCACAGGAGCATTGGCATTCAGCCTCACAACCACACAACCACATATAAATACCTTTTCATCCAATCTCAAGGACTGCTAAAGAGCTGGCAGATAGACAGCCCCTCCCGATAACGGACACATGCCCTTGGTGCACCTCTAACTGCTGCTATTACTGATTCCGTGTCCTTTGCTGGCCTGGGAACTGGAGTGCACATGTACAGTACTAATTGGTAAGTCAAACATGCCTTCAAAAACAATCTACATAATAAATCACATACGCTGTTGCCATGACCAACATACTGGACAACTTAAGAGCAACACAAAACAAAGCTGAATAAGAAGGACAGTTCCCAGCTATTATCATGAAAACCAAATGAGACATTTTACATTTTATTTTGAATAACAGTACATTTGACTGCAGAACTGCTTTTTTTAAACCAAAGGGACTTTCTCAAACACGCAAAGATTTGCCTGTGCAAGAGGTTCTTCAAAACCTGTTGCTTAAAATAGATTATAATTACCTTATTCCTACTAATAGCACTGGTTGCCTTTAATAACAATCAATTCTGTCTATATGTTATGGGTTTCTGTTTATATGTGTCTACACAAAAAGCATACTAATATTAGAAACTAATATTGGGACTCTGGTGGTCTAGTGGGTAAGACTATGGGCCAGAAGGTCCAGAGTTCAAATCCCACCTCTGCCAAGCTGCCACTGTTGGGTCTTTAAGCAAGGCCCTTAACCCACTATTGTAAGACTGTATGAGTTGTAAGTAGCACTGGATAAGGGTGTGTGCTAAATGGTGTAAATGTAAGAAACTGAAGCAATGCTCTTATCAAAGATAAAACGCTTTACAAAACCATGTGGATCTTAACCCAGTATGGCGTTTGGATAACTTGGTTACTTAAATAATCATATGCATGCAAATAAATTAGGTTCTCTTTCACATTTAGTTTTTTTCCATTACTCTTATATTGATCTACAGTAATAAAATTGATCAATCTCTTATTTATTCACACTATGTAAATTAGATAAAAAAAACATGTGACTACGACAAGTCGCTAGATTAAAAGAGGAACTATGATATGACCTTGCTGTTTTTGCCTATCTGCTCTTGTTCATTTCGGGTGTCTTATTATTTTTGTACTGTATATGTAAAAATATTTTAACATCACCTAACAGTTAGGGTGTGTGAAAGATTGTATAAAAAGAACAAGTATTACAAACAACACGGTAGACCGGCCAGATGAAACAGAGACTCGATCTGTGCATGTGAAGTAGTTTATGTAGTTGTGTTTGCACTGCTTAGAGAGAATATACAGGTAGTGGGGAGACATAAAAGTGCTACCTGTACTACCTACATTAGGCCAGACAAATATATTTACGTATACAATTTACAGATTGTTACAGAAAAAGTAATCTCATACACACAAACACAAGTAACTGAAATGAAAGGACTCTAAACACATCGACCAAGTTAGAACAGTCTCTATTCCAAATGTGAACTAACTAGCTCGAATGTTACTGCAGCTTTCAAGTGAATGACGAACTTCTGCTTATTTTGCCTATTAGCTTATTAGCTTATGTGACCAGCTGGGCAAAAGAAGCAAAGCACTCAAAAACACAAAACAATCAAAATTCGATGCCAGTGCATAAATAAGCAAATAAGCAAAGCAAAGCATACATTTTGAAGCACCGGTGTGCCGCTGCTTCATGACTTTATGAAACGGCATGAAATCGAATACTGACTCATTGCTGTTCAGTTCATAAATTGCCACCGCTGCTGAAAAAATCCTAGAGGAAATACTGCAAACAGTTTGATTATTAAGTAAAAATATGAGTAAAATATAAGTAAAATATGGTAATTAGAGTTCAGTACAGTACTGTATACTACAACATCGTATGTCAGGCATAGTTGTACAGCGTCTTTGACATTTTGAGTCTGTTTACGGCTCCAACATCCAACAAGTCGGTTCCCACAGGAGCATTGGCATTCAGCCTCCCAACCACACAACCACATATAAATACCTTTTCATCCAATCTCAAGGACTGCTAAAGAGCTGGCAGATAGACAGCCCCTCCCGATAACGGACACATGCCCTTGGTGCACCTCTAACTGCTGCTATTACTGATTCCGTGTCATTTGCTGGGTCGGCAAGTCAAACATGCCTTCAAAAACAATCTACTTAAACGTAAGTAAATAATGAAAAATACTCTAAATAAATCACATACGCTATTGCCATGACCAACATACTAGACAACCGAAGAGCAATACAAAACTGATGGAAGGACAGTTCCCAGCTATTACCATGAAAACCAAAGTGACCAGAGTTAAAAGGTTAAAAGAAATATCTTTATTTCCTATTATACGTCATTATAATTTTTAAGAGCCCTGCTGTAGAGCAAACGGACATTGATGGACGTTAAACTGTGCGTACTTGTGCATAATTCTGTCTCTACATACAATTATGTCAAACACAAATCTATTCACTGAATCAACATTGGGCTTCTGCCAGGATGTTAACAGCAGAATATGAAAAGTTGCTGCCTGATGATTAATGATTAAAATGGTTTTAATGTAGTTCCATTCGTTCTGTTCCATTCTCATTCTACATAATAAAAAAAAATAATTGGCCGACTGATCATCCAATCATTCGTATTTTACACACGTGGCACTATGCTAATAAGTATCTAAGCTCTTTGTTTTTTAGGGGTATGCTTCTTTTCTTAATTTGGGGCACTACTATTGAGACCGAGATTGTGGTGGCCTACTGGTCAGGTATTTTACTATGGACTAAGTGGTCCAGTTTTCAAATCCATCCTCTGCCACAGTTAAGAAAGCCCTGAGCAAGGCCCTCAACCCACAATTATTTGGATTTTAAGACTGTATTAATTCTATGTCACTCTAGATAAGCTAGGCATTGTGTGTGCTCTAACACAATGATAAAGAAAACTTGATCATAAAACTTTTATTTTATTGCACGTCTCACTTCCTGAATCACTTCACTCTGAATACGTACTGCGGACTAAAATAATCAAAACCGACCAAGCTTGGCTGAAGTAAACAGGAAACAAGATTTCAATGGAGGGAAAAGAGGGGAGAAGGACAGAGAAGAAACGACCTTTTTTTTTCCTTTTTTCATTTTAACCTTGCAGGTTGTTGTGGTCATGGGTCTCTGGTGCCTAACCCTGGAGTGCACATGGTGCCACTCCATCATGGTGCTGGGTAGGGGTCAGTGTTGCAGTGTCAAATGATTGTGCCCCAACTGGCATACAGTCAGTAGTACCTGCCTGCATCAGAGAGCAGGACTGGAGAGCACTGCCTAAGCACATTAGACCACAAGCATCCTGTTTTACCCCTGTTTATACTGTTCAGGATTGCATAATAGGGATTCCTAAGCCAGAATTCACTGGGCCCAGATGAATGCACACCTTGACCTCTGACTTATGATATACAGCTTTCAAATCAGTGCTGACAGAAGAGTTCACTAAATTTAGATACACTTCCTCTCTGAGACAACTAGATAACTCATTATCTCTGCCAAGGGGTCTGTAGCACTGAAGGTTTAGGATTTACCACACACACACACACACACACACAGTCAGTGAGAGTGAACGAACATGCCCTATGCTACAAGACGTGACGTGCTATATAACATATTAAATGTTTATTAAACCTTCATTGTGTGATTTACATGTATAGCGAACGTACAAACAAGAACTACTGTTGCTTACCAACTTTATTCATTGAAAAATAATTTTGCAAACAAATTGTTCGAAACAATCTACAACACAATGTATAGATACTCAGCATGTGAATACATAATACTGTAAAAAAACAAGTTCTTACTAAATTCCAGTCAACGTTTTAAGAACTTATCCAGCGTGTTACGATCCGCTATAGCAGTGGCTAAGTGACTTTTGGCTTCTTTTTTTGTAGTAAATGGAAATGTTAGGCAAAGACCTGTAGGTGGCAGTAGAGGGCTGGGGAGAAACTCCGGTGTGGGGGTGGGGGTGAGGTGGGATTCCATTAACTGGAATCGACTGTATAATGGTGGGGTAAGGCTTTTGCACAGTACTGTAGGTCATGAATGAAAGGTTTCCTGCATTTACGATCTATTTACAAGTAGCACAAGTGTTCTGTGAGATTCTACAGAGGACCTGTTCTCTTTTTAAAGTAAGCAACGTGACAACCGACGACAACAGAATGTCAAAAGCGTCATGATCACAGCATCCTGACAAGTGTGGTTCAGCATCTATGAAATGTTTTAACTGCAACCTGTCCTCCAGTTCATTTGTTGAGCCTGTTCCGATTTAAAACTTTTTTTTAAAAATCAGATAGCATTACTTAATAAAATATTAATGTAATTTGTGTGATTTATATTCTAAAAATATATGTTTTGATACTCCAAAACACTACTTTATCAAACTATTGTTAAAAATGAATGCATCAGCTAGGGAACTGCAAAAACATTATGCATTCCACTGGGAATTTGATACCTAAGTGACACAGACTTGCTTTTGTTGTAGGGACTATTGCAGCACATGGAAAAGCCAACATGTAAATATAATGCATAACTTTCTCCCTCTCCCTCTCTCTCTCTCTCTCTCTCTCTTTCTCTTTCTCTCTCTCACTCACTCACTAACACACACACATGCTCACACACGCTGCTAATTCAATCTGGCAGTGCATCAAGTTTCAATAAGCCAGCTGATTCAGGGCTTGTGGGTGGGGATTAGTCGCTGCATTCAGACCCATTTACTGCAGATTAGTACTTAATTGCAGCATGTTGGCATCTTGTCACTCTCACTCACACAAATGCACCCCTGAAAGACTTTGGATCCCACCATCCTTCATAGCATATCCCTTTAGATGTCCAATACAGAGACATGCTATTCTATGCCGTATTAAACCCTCAAATAGTAGTAAAACAAAAAAGAATTTCATACTTACAGTGTTAAAATGCAGTGTGACCTGCCATTGTGCATTAGTAGCATCTGGCAGCTTCATCAAAAGGCAAAGTTGACCTTTCTACAGTTCGACAAAGCTTTTTGGAAGGGCAGCAGCCAAGAAACCACTTTTTCAGAAGGGGGACAAGGAGAAAAGACTCACAAGGACTGGAATGAAAACTGGTGAAAAAATGTGAATTGTGGTGTGACAAACCCGATCTTGAAATGCATGGGTTCAGTGATTTTCATCGACAATATGTTAAAAATGGTCCTATATTATTGCTAAAACAATAGACCTAATGGTAATCTAAGACTCGTACATTATTGTATGCATATACAGTATAACTATCACAAAGATGCAGTGCTGTTCTGCTATTAAAAGCAAAGGTGTTTTACTGTGATTAACCTTTGTTTCATTTTGTCATTAAAATGCACAGACACGTTCTAGTGAGGAAGAAGAGAAGCTCCAACTTTCGCCATCATTAGCACTCACGGTTTCATTCACACATTCCTTTTCATATGCTAAACAGAAGTGGCATCACCCTAACCTTGATTTACACGCCCAAGAACCATCTTGCCATCTTTCATCTAAAGAGACAAACGGAGGTCTTTTCATGTCCAAGTGCCAACATAGACATTGGGACACCTGCTACAGCCTAACCACAAGCATTACGCCAAGACCCAAAAAAGCCCAAAGAATGTAAAAATTTACTTTCAACTTGATCAGTCTGCTGAAGTACCATACCAACACAATCAGCATTTGTCCCAAAGCCTGCACTCATGAGTATTTGTATCCTTACCATTTGAATATTTGACCTTTCAGCATGGTGTGTTGCGTTGCAAGCAAGGGGCAAATTGTATTAGCTGTATTGTGCTTTCAAGACTTTTATAACATCATAACTGCTGCAGTGCTGTTGCTCCAGCCGTGGGAGTGCGAGCAAGCTTTTAAGTGTGTGCGAATGTGAATGCCTTCACTGTGTTTCTCACAAACTCCACCATGTAATGCCACAATGGTCTTTGTCATGGTATCAGCAAGGGGCAATGTCATGTAAATATACCATTGTGGAAACCACATGTTCTACCAAGGACATAAAGATCTGACATCTTCTTCCTAGGTCCCCATTGTAAAAACTGTGTGTTTTTAATTAATTTTTTTCTTTTTTAACAAAAATGCAACTTTCTTTTGACTAAATAGTTAAAAGTTCGGGCTACTTGGGGTTAGGTGTATTTGTAGTATTATTCAGCTACAATAATTATGTCCAAACCAGAAGTCCAAACCAGAAGTTTGACAAGTGTGTGTGTGTGTGTGTGTGTGTGTGTGTGAGAGAGAGAGAGTGTGTGAGACGTGATGTTTTCATGATTTCTGTGAATTTTAAGGCATTTTTACACTTGAGCAGTTTCAGCAATCAAAGTGGACCCATTTCAGAATGCTGAATTACGGTTTCCTTTGCATATTTACATTCATATCATTTAGCAGACGCCCTTATCCATATGTGAAAAACCTAAATGCATTCTGACTCCAGTGAACAGCTTGAAAAAGGTTAGGGTGTTCAGTTTATTTGTGGGTTTTTTTTCGTAGTCTGCTTGATTTGTGCGTTATGAAAACAAAACAGTCCTGGATCACTTCGCTTTTTGTTTGCATTATGGGAGTCGAAGTTTGCCGTGCATAGCTGTCCTGCACATGTTCTGCCTCTCCAGCTCTCATCGCTGCTGCTGGTTATATGATGTTCAGGTAGAATCACCGCTTTTAAAGCCCTACATTAATTCTACAATTCGACAGAACACTGATATCCACTGTAAATCTCACAAATTCTTCATTTCAAACATGTTCATTTTTTAATTTAGCCTAATAGCAGCAAGTTATTCCTTCCCATCATTGTGATGCCTTAATACAAATGATAATAAGCTATAATCCATTATTTTCTGTTGTATTTAATTGTATTCGTCTTAATATATAAATACATAAATCTTCCTTATTCATGTTACAAATTTTGATTTTCAAATTATTATAATATCATTCTTTCTTCATGCTTGTATTTAGTTAGCTCTTTCTTTTAGTTATGGTACTTTACAACAAATTACTCATTCGCATAGTGAAACAGCAACATGAAAATATTAACACACTACCCATGAATCAATGTAAAGGTGTAAACAACAAGGTGGTCTGAGATTTCAACATTTCTAAATAGCAATCGAAAGGGAAGCCAGTCTCATTTTGTGAACACAAAAAGAACTGTGATCAGTTTCAGTTGGTTTACTTTCTGGTTCACTTTAAAAGAATTCAGTTTGGTTCATTTAAAAGGAAGGAACTACCGGTAATTGTGAAGACACCCAAAAAAAGAATGCTGGGGAGTAAATCAGGACATAATGTATCAAAAAGAAGCACCCAGGATTACACTAGATACCACACCACTTGCAACAAAAGACATTACTTATAGTGACACATTTTACCTGGCCTAGGACATGACATCCATCAAACTGGTCTAAAACAAGTTTATTACGTAACTTCTACATTAATAGCTGCCAAACTTTTAAAACTATGGTGCAAATATTTGAATCCAAAATGCAAAGACATGATTTATTCCAAAATTCCATATTTTGCCCACTACTAATGTTTTATGGACTGTCCAAACATTCATCATCCATATTGCAAACTAGTCTTAGTCATATTATGGATCAAGATCCTAATAAACTATACATTGTTTTTTTCACTTCATTTAAATGTATCATCCTTGGCCAACCCCAGTTTTTTCTTTTTCAGACACATGCCACCCAAGTTGGTATCAAGAATAAACTCAAGGCAGACTAGAGGTTATGACCTCTGTGTTTGGACACACTGCATAGGAATGTAGCACATGGGCTCACTGCTTACAGTTCTGGAGGAATCAACCAGGGTAAGCTTATGCAGAATAAAGGCCCTTAAAAAAAATTCCACAGAATGTAAAAGTGGAAGTTTATATGAAAAGAAATTGTGAAATTGTGATAACCATTCAATCACCTTGTCCTCGTACCTACCCTAACTGCACCCATTAGGTGACATCTACTGGTAACATCCATATCCCTTATATTTAAACGTCTATGGTGCCATGATGACTAGACTTAATAAAACAATTAATTGATAAAGCTCCTATTACACTTGCCTTATACATCAGGTATGCACCATTTAATATCTGAATGATATTCTATGAACTATTACATTATAACATATAACAGTGATTCTATTACATAGATATTACCATAGTCTTACAGTCTTCTCACTGCTGTACCATGAGGCAAGATAACTTTAATTACTAAGTACTGTATTGTACATTCTTTGTACATTGTGCTTTATTTTAAATATTGGACCTAATATTAAAACACAATATGAAGCACATTTAGTACAGTACTATACAAATACTGTACATTCATTCTTATTTTCCCTTTATAGAACTTGAAACACTTCCTGAAAGCATGTGTGATCGCATTTACATTTGTTCCTCCTTCATATCTTCTCTTTTAACTCGAGATCAAATGCTTCTCCATCGTTTGTCGCTTTTACAATTATTATATAAAATGCAGTAATGTACATAAATAAGCTATTTAATATGCCAAAAATACAAACTTTTATAACTGTTAAGTATAATGTGGTTAATAAAGTTTAGTACAGTATTGAATACAATGAAAGTACTGCATGCAACATGCATCATGGAACTGTTGTAGCTGAGCGGTTAAGGTACTGGAGTCTGGAGATAATAATTGTAACCTTATAATTTATTAGAACCTTGATCATTTATTAACATTTTTAAGACCTTGGCCGTTAAATCAACCAGCATTTGGTTGGATAGACATTAAATACCTGTACTAGTTTAGTCTAACATATCCTAGCCAAACCTACTGATGTAGGAAACTTTGAGACGGAATAATCAACAGACTCTTATTGAAAACAGCTTTCGAATTTGCAAGCAGTCTAACAGAGTAAGATGTTGACATCACTGCGTCCTGGCCCAAACTCCCCACCGCCGCTATCACTCCATCATTTGGGTTTTAATATAAATATTCTATTGTTTCTTGAGGAGTCTATGAAATTGAAATGAGAGATTTTCATGCAGATCTTGACACAGTGGGCAGATTTATAAAAATTAGCAACTACTATTTAGTACGCTTTCTCATTTCAACAGTGATTAATATTGGTGTCTCATTTTCTAAAATATACAAAATAAAACAATAAAAATAGCCAACCCTGCAAACAGGGTTGGACACTATACTTGTAATCGGTTAAATGTTCTCTAGAATGTACGTCTCATAAACATAGTTACCGATAAACTTTTCAATGGCATGGTAAATCTTGTGCAACATTGATTTAATTTTTAATTTTACACTTATAAAACTTAGGCCATTGTAAATCACAACCAACAAGCACTTTAAAACATTCAAGAGCTAAATGCTAAGTTTCAGGCTTGGTCAACATTGTAACAGCTGTATGGAACAGCTGCTCTTGTCTCAAACAATGCCCTAATAAAGCTGTCAATTCAAACGCCTCCAAAAACACACATTCTTTCTCTCTTTCTGTTGCGCACACATCTTAAACAGATTACACCCAGCTTATACTGCTCCAGAGTATTTACAAGGGAAAAAGAACTTGGATTATCGTTAGTCAAGCATCCGTGATATCACAAGTTAATTCAAAGCCATGTCCACATATTTATGCTGTGGTTTTAAATGTGGACAGGATCAAAAATATGTAATTGTATGTAAATTATATATTATATATGTAAAAAAAAAATAATAATAATAATAAAAAAATATATATATATAAATAAATTGTAAAATCAATTGACTGGAACTATTTAAAGGACTTTCTTCCAATTATCTGATGTAAACAACATTCAGGAAACATTCAGTTCAGAAACCCTCCTCCATCATGAAGGTTCAAATCCTTGGGTCAACTATTTTATGATATCACTGGATCAGAGCATAGCCGTATCATGTGACACCTTGGCATGGTGTTCAGTCTATTGATATAGTACTTATGCAGTATAGCAGCTGAACTAGCTCTACTCTGTACTTCAGGGTTGAACCACCATGTAAAAGGCTTATTGAGTTATGACATCTACAGCTCTCTGGACAGTTCTTAGAGATGAACAGTTTTTCTTCAAAAACTGATTCCGATTAATGAACTCTCACTATTGGGACTGTGATAGCCTAGCGGTTAAGGTACTGGACTCTGGACCCCAGGGTCCAAATCCCACCTCTGCCAAAAGCAGCCACAGTTGGGTCCTTAAGCAAGACCCTTAACCCACCATTGCTTGAATTTTAATACTGTATAAGTTGTAAGTTGCTCTGGATAAGGGTGTCTGCTAAATAACAGAAAATGGAAATGTATCAACTCATAATGAGTACCAATATTTCAACAGTATCTAAATTATTATTTTAAATATCAGTTCCATAAACCTCACTATGTCTACATGAACTGTAACTACCGCAAAAGAGCAAGAACAATTAAAACATGAGAAAAAAAGATTGACGTATTACAAAAAAAAAGGTTTATTATTAACACTTTAATAACATAGTAAATAGCTACACATTCCAGATGTTTGCTGTTAAGCAGCTTCAAGTACGCATTTGATGGCTGACATTTAAATTGAGGATTTTTAAAATGGGGGACCCTTATTATGAATTTCATATTTAACCCCATTCTTTGAATTTCATTTAACTATATAATTACATTTTTTATCCTACATAGAATTTATAACATAAAGAACAAAACTAAGCCGATACAGCAAGTGTACAGTTTACAGTAAAATAAAGTGCCTGCTTTTATATCTTTTATTATAATGGCAGATTATGCACTTTATTTTCTCGCGGTTACTTAATTTCCTTAAACAAAGAAGTTGTCCTGTAATGTGCTTTTTCACAGTTACTCTTATTTATAACATATCGTGTTTTTGATGTCTATCACATTTTAAATAAGACTCTTTAAATGAAGAACAACCATGGCACATCAGACACATCTGGCTGATATCCAGTTTAGTTAATAAGGTCAGTAGGAATGCTAATCTTATCCAGATCATCCATCGAGAACATCAATAGTTTAGTTATATCATAATGTACTACTTAGTAGACCATATCAATGGTAAAAGGCATCCATGCATTACTTTAACTAATAGGCTATTACAGTAAAAATCACCCCGATTGTTGGTAGTTCAGTCAATCAACTGAAATTATCACAAAACTTGTTACCAAATGTTAAACCTTGCCCTGTTGTATTTCCCTCAGGAGGGTTCCTGGATATCCAGACCCTAAACACACAGCTTCTTCATGATGAATGGGATTTTGAGAGCCTGCCTTCTGCCATGCAATCTGTCTAGTTTTTATCATGTCTTTTCAGTGTGACAGATATACTGTGCCTTTTATTTTAGGGAAAATCCAGTGAAAAGGTTGGGGGGGGGGTCACTTGAGCAAGAATGCAACTGCATGACAGAACAAGAAAGAACAGAAAGCAAGAGAGAAAAGATGAGCACAAAAATAGGCTAACAGACTGCAATAAAATGCTTTAACATTTCCACAGCATTCTCTAGACATTTGGTGCCCTCTTCTATTGCATAATGGCATTTAGAAACACACATTTTCAGCCAAAAAGCAGGCTATTACTATTACTTTTGATGAAAAAAATGTAAACCATAGCTTCGTGTGACAGGAAATGTTTTGGGTCACATCGCACAGAATCAGCCATTCCATGTTGTAGCAAAACCCCCACAACAACAAACTTAACAATAGCAATACCCATTGCCACTTTTTAAACCAAGAATGACACAGCACAAAACAGTCCATTTCTGAATTCCTGATGGTTTACTCAGGCCACCCAACGTACGGAACAAATGTATCAACAACAGATGCAAAACTGGTTGTGCTCTCATTCATCAACTACTTCGCTCTCACTCTCTGTTAACATAAATCACAGGGCAAAACGTCTTCCTGGAGAAAGCAGTTATTCTCACACAGTGAGAGAAACTCAGCAGAAGACTACAAGGCTGCACTTTATCTGCAGTACTGCTGCTGCTGCATTCCCATCATGCCTGTGTATGCTGTAAATGGCTGCCTTGTCAATCTTTCCAGGCGGGAAAAGACAAAAAATTCAAACTGAGCCCGCCTTTTTTACAGTCACCAGACCTGAAGTCACCAAATCACATGGTCATTTTGGAGAATTACATTTCTTCACAGTATAGCTGTCCAGACCACTGAGATCCACATACCTTCAGCAGTTGGCAAATTTGATAAAGGGTAAACGCTAATGTGGTTTGCACTGCCACAGAATACATTTTAGGTCAGTGACATAGAGATGATCAGAGGTTAGATAATATTGGAAATAAAAGCTGAAAAATGCTTACCATTTGCAAAGTCTTACTACAATAAAAATGAATAAGCAGGAAATTGTGTGCATCAAATGGAAGTCATTAGAGAATGCTTGAACAGACTAAAGGAAAAATGCTTAACATGGCCAAAAATTCAGAGGCCAATTGCATTGTCACCTATTTACAACACTTTAATACCAGGTGTGTGCGAGTGTGAGTGTGTGTGTGTGTGTGTGTGTGTGTGTGTGTGTGTGTGTGTGTGAAAGAGAGAGAGAGAGAGAGAGAGAGAGAGAGAGAG
>JAYJMA010127295.1:0-16447 GCA_036873895.1 Parotocinclus cabessadecuia | reverse complement strand
AAATACATACAGGTTGTAATGTAGTAAAATAGGGAAAAATCCAAGGGGGTGAATACTTTCGCAAGGCACTGTATATAGATGATAATAAATGAAAACTAAACTTCACTGACAACATAACACTCTCAAATTTCATATACCTAGTTTTTTAGTGATATCACACTTCTCACTGTTTTCATTTTTAATTGGCTGTTATTACAACCCATCTTCCAAAACACAATACATTCAAAAAGCGGGTTTAAGTAAACACAGTTTCATCACTACAATACTTTGTCTCTTTACTTACTTGTTCTCCTTTTGCACCCTTTGCTCCCTTGTGCCCAGGTTCTCCAACTTCACCCTGATTGGAAAATAACTTAACTTCAGTACAAACTACCACTGATGCAAGAAGATGTGACTGTGAACTTAGTTGAGTGCTGACCTTATCACCGTCTTCCCCTGGAACACCCGCTGGTCCAGCAGGACCTGGGAGGCCAACTGAGCCTTGAATACCATCACGCCCAGCTGGACCTACTGGGCCTTTCTCCCCCTTGAAATGGATACAATCCCATGTAACTGGTTTTTAATATTATATGTCTAGGCTTATAATGGTTTTAAATTGCATTCATAATTTATTAGGGATAAAATAAATAAGCACTCACAGGCACTCCTTTCTCTCCAGAAGTACCAGGGGGACCCTGAGGTCCAGGTCTGCCAGGTGGTCCAACGGGTCCGGCTGTTCCTGCAGTTCCTCTTTCACCTGGTGATCCCTACACAACAATTCAGTTTCAGTTACTAACAGAGAAAAAGTTTCTCAAATTATATGCCAGTGCTAAATATGATCTCATTTTAAATACTGACAGGTGATCCAGGAGGTCCTGCTGGGCCTTCATTTCCTTTCAGACCAGCACCACCCTGTTGAAAGTTTAAAATGGAATGTTATAAATCGAACCATAGTAATGGCTTTGTGAAGTTAGATAAAAGCCAACATTTATGCCAACAATTTTCAGGTAATCTCTTAAACATTTTATAATTCATATTCTTACTGTTCCTCCAGGAAGTCCTCTCTCTCCAGGGAAGCCTCTCAATCCTGGAGGTCCATTTTTTCCAGGGCCACCAGAGGGACCAGGGTCTCCTTTTGTTCCTTCTTTACCCGAAGGTCCAGGAAGGCCTTGTTCACCTGGTGGTCCAGGAGGTCCAGAGTGGCCACGCTCTCCCATTGGGCCAGTCTCTCCAGAGGGGCCCTAAATATGAGAAGTATGCTTAAATAATGCAGTGGTTACTGGGTTATTACATTACTTCTTTACAGGCACTGAATACCTAAATGCATCCATTTGATGTACATTCATTGTCAATAAATAAAACACCCAGTCAGAAATGTTTTATTGCTGTAAAACTTGAAATGCAGTTATGTCTTAGTCAGATATGTGAATGATTACAGTTGTGGACTTTTGGGTCACAACTGGGTTACAATTGGGTCTTCCCACTAAAGGGCATAAGTGCTTCACTTGCTGTCCTATAAAAAGTCAGAGGCTACTTTCGGGCAGAGATTTACTGATAGACATGCCTTTATGATGCACTTAAACACATTTTGCCCAGTTGAAAGACTTTAAAGCATAGAAAGGTGGATAGTCATTTTGAAAAATTGTCTGACATGTTGGGAGCAGTGATTCAGTGAGGAAACACACAAACAGTGAACAGGCTCTATATGTTCCAGACAGACCACCAACAAAGAGAATAACTTGACCTGCCAACAAGCACGAGCAGTTCCCACAGTTTTATTGTCCACCATCAAAATACAGGTGAGACATTCACTACACACCCTGTCTCTGCCCAGAACATGTCCGGTACTTAACAGCAGAACATTGTTGTCAGTGTGCCCATTATGGAGTCCTGCCATTGACAGCCAACCACTGTCACCTTCATTTCCAATTGTGTCGTCAATGACAAATCTTGACTACTATGGAATATGGTCTTCAGTGATGAATCCAGGTTCCAGGTCTGGGATCTGATGATATTTGTGTTGCCTCTCATAGCAGGGCTTCCAACTGCCCATTTTTTAGCAAAATAATGATCACCCAAGCACAGAAAGCCCATGTCTCTGACAGACTGCAACACTTCCTTTGTCTACCCAGTTGCCAGATTTATCATCAACAGGTTTCACTCCAAACAGGCATCAACCAAAGAAGTTGTGTTCAGTGTTGGATTTTGAAAGTTTATGCTGTTAACATTGCTGCAGAGGTTAAATGGGTGGGGAGGTCAGCATGTCAGTGCTCAGACAGTGCTTAGACACTTTTGTGAGATACTGTATGAGTGCGTAGGATCTACAACCGGGGATCTCGAAGCTGTTTGATGGCAGTGCTAAGAACCGCACCACCGTGCCACTTAAATTAATCCAATTTCATTTGTGAATCTATAGGGGACATATAATATTTTATAACACCAGAATAGCATGCATATACATATTGAGTGTTGCTTTGGTCTTAATCCTTTAGCAGTAGCAGTGTGGTAGCAGTGCAATAGTTTATAAGCACACACTCATCAGGCTGTACTTCATAATTACAATGGATGTGAATTGCAGTTGGCTGTAAAGAAAAAAAAAGGATTGCATTGTAAGATTCCATGGTTAGAGTTGACACTGGTGCATGTATTGTCAGTGTGTCAAACTTGGAAATTTCTTACAGTGTCTCAGATATATCCAATGATCGTGTTATGTAAGATAGTCAATCTTAAAATACTATACTTTAACTGATTCTAAAATGTTTATTACTCCAGTCAATATTATTTATAACTAATGAATGCACTGTAAATTGTTATTTACAGTATTTATTGCAATAATGGACTGCAAAAGTAAATATAAGTTAACATTCTATAGAATATTTTTAAAAAGATGTTTATGAAACCATGTTAATGACAGCAAAATAAGTCTTGCCTGAGGTCCAACAACTCCTGTTGGTCCAGGTGGTCCAATCTTTCCTTGGAATCCCTAACAAAAAAGTAAAGGGGCTACTACCAGCAATTTGTAAACAGTGTTGGCAAAATGCACAAACTAATGAAACATATCATTCTGTTTACTGTTCTAGAGTATTTACATTACAGTACAGACATATAGAAAATTACCATACTGTGTATGTAATACAATAATGTAAACTAACAGTAAAACAATGTCCATTGAAAAGTGCACTGATAAGAATACTTACCACTTCACCCCTCTGTCCAGGATGTCCAGGCAAGCCGTCTTTTCCAGGAGGTCCCTTTATGAAATCAAAGAGACAAGTTTACAAATATTCAAAAACACATTTAATAAGAGTTAATAGCGTATATAAAATATCTAAAATGTTACATCTAGTTAATGTTAAATTTATTGATTATTATAGTCTAGAATTGGCTAAAAAGGGAGCTTTCTCATACAGGAGGACCCTTTGGACCCGGAAATCCATTTGCTCCTTGAGGTCCTGGTAATCCCTGAAAGAGTCAAAAAAAAGTAAGACTTAGTGAGTGAATATTATTTGAGCTATCTGAAGAAACACAATATTTGATTAACCTACCCTCTCGCCTGGTGGTCCAGATGGACCGTCACTGCCTGATGAACCCTAATACATAAAAAATTAACGTAAACGACAATACTGTAGCACTATTTAAAGAAACCCATAAATAGTGATTATTACCTTTGCACCAAGTTTTCCAGTGGACCCTTGTGCCCCTCTCTGTCCTCTTGGTCCCTAGAGTGACCACCATTCAAATAAGCTAGTCCAAACTCAACAATTTTAATTCTGACGTGGTATTAAATTATGCAGTAAAAGTAAAATAATACATTAAAATCCATTACACATTATAAATAAACTTCTTGCTATTATTCTTCTAGTATAAGTATTGTGGTAAAATAAACATTGTTGACCAGAATGAATAAACGGACTGAACAAAAGAAAGTCAAATAAGGTCATACTGTTGGTCCTCTTTGTCCTCTTGGACCAGTCTTGCCAGTAAGCCCCTGCAGAAGAATATCTCACTTAAGTTGGGCATTAAAGACCAAAATAGTAGTGAATCATGCTATACGACATCAAATTAAAATACAAATGTATTTGATGAAAGTTGCATTATATAATTATGTAATCCTCATATTAACATACAATAGCAATTTCAATCCAGGAGATTATGAGAAGTTTGCAAATTTAATATCCATATTAATATAACCTTACCCTTGCACCTTTCTCTCCACTTGCACCAGGAAATCCTGGGAAACCAAGTGAGCCCTAAAAAATGCAAAAGTCAATTAAATACCAAAACAAAAATTTAAAAGATAGATTAAGAGATCACAAAGTAAGAGTATTTTACCTTGGGCCCTTGTCGTCCAGGATAACCAGGCAGTCCAGGAACTCCAAGTTTGCCCTATAATTGTATAAATTGCCATCAATTATATTAATATATTAAACATACAAACTGGTCATGACTAAATATAGTCCATGTCTTTTCAAAAAAGAAAATGAACTAAACAATGTCTTCTGCTTCCCTGACTAAAGCATAAAGGACTTTTCATTTGTATCGCGGGCTCTTCTTTATCCAGCTAAATGACTGTCCACAAGTGTCTACAATTTTTTTATTTGATGAAACTGATGTTTTATATGTTTAAAACATTTCTTTAATACATAACATTGTATTAAAATGCTGCCATCCTTACCAAGGTTTAGTTTTTTTCCCTGACTGTATAGAATTAATGAAAAACAGTGCTTTTTCTGTAGTATAGAACACACTGTACAAAATATAGAAATCATCAGATATCCAATGTGCAGTACTGTCTATTTTTGCCCAGTTCCTCTTTTTTGTTTTTGTTTTATTAATTATATTGCCTTTTTTGTGGAGTGACAATTTTCCTAAGATTTTCCTAAAGCTGTTTTGTTTTCACATAATTAAGGATGAATGAAAATTACTTTTTTTTAAACCTGAAACTTAACCTCAATAATATTTACAGGACTGAACAGTGATGGTTTTATCTGATCAAACATAAATTATAAATGTTCCATTATTAACCAAATAACATTTACTACTATTTGGACATAATGGCTGTAAACCAGACAATGTAAATAAATATCAGTCAATAATGTAGCAACAGTCCTTGGCAAAATTTGTAATAAATATGTTATTATGTTGTTATAATAATATAAAATTATATTGTTATAAATATCTTATAATATTATTTTTACATCAATTAATTTGTACCTCTAGAAGTACAAATATAAATATAGACATCCTTAAAATGGTAATGGTTTATTAAAATATGAAAAATTGCCTTTGTGATCTTTATGAAGTTAATAAAGGAGGATCTAGGAGTCTATAGGATTTGTAAAGATTTTCTTACTGAAGAGTCAGCTATGTCTCTTTTGCTCTCTATTCTCTATCTCATCAACCATTACAGAAAAACATTCAATGCTACAATGCTGGCAAAGGTTGTGATGCATAAAAATAATTTAATAAATAATTGGCTTAGGTCATTTATTGTAATTAATTAGTTAAACTATTAAACACACCTCAATTTCACCTGAATCAACTTACCTTTTCTCCAATTGGACCAATGGATCCAATCTCACCAGGAGGACCAGAACGACCTTTTGGACCTTCAGGACCATCCTCTCCTCTGGTGCCTGTTACACCTATTTCTCCCTGAGGACACAGTCAAAAAAATGTAAGTATAAACAATCCAATAATATAAATTGTTAAACAGTGTAATAATATGAAAAGTGGAGAGTTATGGTTTTTAAATACAGACAATATTAAATTATTTAACAAACAAGTACAACTGCATGCATTCCTACTTTATTCATTACAAGTAGCCTATTGTTATGGTATGAGATCTTGTTAATATCTTACCCTCTCTCCCTTTGGACCAAAGTCTCCCTTGATTCCAGGAAAACCATCCTCACCCTAAAGGAAATGATATACTACAATTCTTACATACATCAATATATTGTAATACAGTTCTTGTTTGTAGTGACTCAAGAATTTTAAACAGATCACAAATCACAGATTTATACAAATGACTGTTATTACTGATAACAAAGTACAACATATACACAAACAATGCTCACCTTCTCGCCCTTATGACCCTTCAGTCCACGAATACCTTGAAGACCCTGAGAATGATTATAAATTATAATATTTTATATAATAATAATAATAATTATTATTATTATTATTATTAAATAATAATAGAAATAATAACAATAAGGCACTGACTTCACTAAAATAACAATTGTGATTATATTAGACTTATTACATTTATACTAAAATAATTATATTTAAATAAAATAATAATCTATCCAAGTGTCACAAACTAATAGATCATACACATGTTTTTAATCAACACACCAAACAACACTGATTAATAACACACTATCCTGAATGTAAAATGTATGTGAACCTTTGGGGTAATAAATTTAGTTTGAGATTTATCCTGGGAAAAAAAGATGTGGCCCAATTAAATAAATGTCACTTTAAAATTAGTTGTTTTTTTCAGATTTGTATCTTTAAAATCCTAAATATTATGATCAAGTAATTTACAAATCAGTGCTATTTAAAGGTGTTAAAATTAAAGTTAAAGTGGTTGCAATAAAATGACTTAGGGTTAAGCTAATTATGAAATACACCATAAGAGCTGAAATATTAAATATTTATAATGATCAATTACTGTAGTAATGAAAACTATTGTGTTGTAATAGATGAGGAAATTTATTATTATGACTTCAGATTAACAAGAAATCCAGACAAGATAATTTACATCAAAATATAAGACAGTGAGTTGAATAATACCTTAACTCCACGAGGGCCAGGATAGCCAATAGCGCCCTGAGGACCACTAGGCCCCTGTAACAAAAAGTAATAAAAAAGGCGACAAAAGCAAAAAATATACTTACATCTGTACATCTGTTATTTACTTCTATAATTTACATACAAAGGTACAATATTTCCGTAATACATTTTAACAATATAGATAATTAATTAATTATAATCATATTGTTAACAAATTATACAGTTTATTTTCAAGATACAATGCAATGCTAATAATTAACCACTTCTTTGTTTGGTTATTGCTTATTTAACATCACATTAGCTTTAATGGTTATTCATGCCACATCATTATATTATTAGTCAAGACACACACACACACACACACACACACACACACACACAAGGCAATTTAGCATGACCAATGAATCTAATGCATGTCTTATTAAACCCATGTGGATATGGTGGGTAACTCCACTCCAGACTAATATGGAGTCAAGATCAGAAGCTGTTTAGTGACTGCAATAATTAATTAATAAACAACCATTTTTGTAAGGAAAATACATTCGTTTTGAGAATGGCACAAATTTTGCATCAGTTTTTAAAGTGGCAATTTGTATTAACTGAAGAGTGATCAGATGAAAGGATTCTCATTCACGCTCAAAAAACGACCTTATTACAAAAACTACTGCATTCCAGCCCAAAAATGGCCTGCTAACATCATTTTAGTGATAATCTTGTTAGTTTAGAAGAAAAGGACAAGACAATAAGGACAATCCAGCTGTTATCTCTCTGCCATACTGATTAGAAGAGCAGACTGATTGATGTAAAGGGTTGTGGTGCATTTAAGTTTTCGTCTGTTAACCATGGTTACCTCTTAGGAAATGTGCAGTTATCATTGCATTGTATTAAAAAGATAGAGCTTTAAGGAGAGTGGTTCAGCTGCAGTGAAGAAGGCTTCAGGGCACCCAACAAAGTCAAGCAAAGGTCATGACTGTCTACAAAAGAGGATGCATCTATGAGATCATGTCAGCACCAGTGCAGAGTTTGCTCACGAATGGCAGAGGGCAGGTGTTAGTACATCCAAAAAGGGCAGCAAAGAAGCCAAAAGTCTCTCAAGCAACATCAACAACATTCTGCAGGAAGTATATAGGTTGGATTGCAGAGGACTTGGGTAAAGTTATTTTGTCGAAAGAAGCCCACTGTCTTGGACATCTGGAAAAATTATTGTCCTAAGTAGAAAAGGTGAGTGTTACCATGAGTCCTGTGTCATGCCAAGTATGTTAAAAAGTTTGCCTAAGAACACTGCAATGACTAAGGAATGACATCAAAATGCCCTACAAGAGCAACTTCTCACAACAATCCAAGAACAATTTGTAGATGAACAATGTTTTTTTTGCAGTACGATGGAGTACAATGTCATCTTGCCAAATTGAAACATTGAAATTTTGGGTCCATGGCCAGGAAATTCCCCAGATCTCAATCCCATTAAGAACCTGTGGTCAGTCCTCAAAAGGAAGGTGGACAAACAAAAACCCAGAAACTGTGAGCAACATCAGGCAGTGATTAGGTAATAAAGGGTTGCCATCATTCATTATCATTGCCCAGTAGCTGATATCCAGCATGCCGAGGTAAACTGCAGAAGTCTTATAGAAGAAGGGTGAACACTGTAAATATGAATTATTTGCTTAAACTGGATTTTCATCAATAAAAATTAAAAACAAACTAGCTAATTCTTATTGATTGCTTATTGTACTTCATTATACAATTTAAATAGCTGACAAAATGGCAGCAAACTCTGTGAAAACCTAAATTTGTGCAATTCTCAAAACTTTTAGCCATGACTGTATATGTCATATAGTGGATCTGACACTTACACTTTTTTTAATCATGTGTTTGGGTTTTCTTCAGATACCTCTTTTGCTAATTACACAGCAGTTGTCAAAAAGTGGTTAAATATTTGAGAATACTGTTTTCTATGCAAACCTGATTTCCTTTAGTTCCTGATGGGCCCTCCTTTCCTGGGTGACCCTGTTAAAGAGAAAATCTTGTGAAACTAAATAGATTCTCCTACTGAGATAACAGTAGTTATGGTCATAAAATGTGCAGAAATGCCAACAAATTTGCCTATTATTGAACATAATAATGAAACAAAGTGTAACTATTTCAAAAAAGTGTCAAATAGCGGTCCTTACAGGAGGACCATCAGCTCCGGGCATGCCTGGAAGACCTGGTTTCCCTGTCGGTCCCTGTAAAATGCCAAACAAGGCAACATATTCAACATCCTTATCCAACCTGGTGGCAATACATAATTTTATTTTGTCAAAATGTAATAATTCATTTTAAAAAGCCCTTCTATTAAGGGGTCTTAAATGTTTTCACATTTGAAAAAATGTGATGCAGCCTGGAGCAAAAAAATTATAATAGTTAAAGTTTTCCCCCATCATTCTGCACTCAAAGCTGCATAATGGCAAAGTGAAAACGTGATTTTTTTTGCTTATTTATTTATTGGGAAGGAAAAAGTTAAATATTATATATAATTATATAGATAAGTATTCAGACTCTTAACTCTACTTAGTTGCCGCACTTTTACAGCAGCGACTACAACCTCCAGTCTCGGCTATGATGCCACAAGTTTTGCACACCTGAATTTGGGGATTTTCTGCTGTTCTGTTCTGCAGATCCTCTCAAGCCGTCAGGTCGTACGGGAACTATCTGTGGACAGCCAGTTTCAGGTCTCACTACAGATTTTTGAACAGGTTCAAATCAGAGCCCTAGCTGTGAAACACAAGGACATCCATAGAGTTTTCTAATAATTGAGTTGTCCTTGCTGTGTGCTTAGGGATGCTGTCTTGTTGGAAGGTGAAACTTCCGCCTGGATTTCTTGAGCGCTCCCGGTCAGGATTTCATTAATATTTCTGTATTTTGCGGCATTTAGATTTCCCTCTACCCTGACCAGTGTCCTTATCCCAGCCACTGAAAATACCCCCACCGCTGTATGCTGTGGTCAACATGCCTCATTCTAGGGATGGTGTTGGGCAGGTGATAAGCAGTGCCTGTTTTCTTCTTTCTTGATGTTTTCACTTTCTCGTTACTAAGTGCAGATTGATGGAGGAAATTGTATTTCAGCAAAAGGTCTTAAATAAACCTCAAAGGGTCTGAAGACATTCCACATGCACTTTATGTGTGATAGATATATGTTTTTCTGAGCATTCTGTTTTACTTGTTTTAATAAAATGTTACCTTTTCTCCTGGGGGACCAATAGCACCCTGAGGACCTGGGGTACCCTGTAAAAAAGTAAAAACATCATTCTCATGTTCAGAACTGATTATCTGAAAATATATATATTTCAATGTGTATTTTATATCAAGCAATTTAGCCATTATGGAGGCAAATTTGTGTATTTGTGATTGTATGTGAGATAATAATAATAAGGGATAATAATGAAGTCTCAGACTAATCTGCACAAAAAATGTGTGCTCCAATTAAAACAAATATCAGGGCACTAATAAAAGAGGTTTACAAGTCCATAAACCTAACTCAAAATATGATTTGGATTTGGCATGACCTAGGGAGGGCTAATTGTATAACAAATCTTAGAATGGTCTTTGTTTGTTTAATGCATACACTCACTGGCCACTTCATTATGCACACCTGTTTAATTGCATGCAACACAAACACTATGTATAATCAGACAATCACATGGCAGAAACTTGATGCATTTCGGCATTTAGGCATGTTCAAGATGACCTGCTGAAGTTCAAAATTAGCACCAGAATCAGAAGTGAACATGGCATTGTTGTTTGTACTAGATGGGTTGAGTATTTCAGAAACTGTTGATCTATTAATTTTTTTATGGACAGCCCTCTCCTGGGATTACAAATAATGGTGGAAGAATTCATTTTAAGCTGACAAAAATGCAACAGTAACTCAAATAATTCAAATAATCACTCCTTACAACCAAGATATGCAGAAGTGCATCTCTTAATGCCCATCATGTAAACCATGAAGTAGATTGGCTACAGCAGCAAAAGAAAGTGTCACTCATGTCAGCTAATAACAGGCATTTGATGCTATAATTCACATGAGCTTACCACAACTGGACAACAGAACATAGCAAAAATGTTGCCATTGTCACCAAGCTCGAATTATCTCAAACCGGTTTCTTGAACATGGTAATGAGTTCACTGTACTGAAATTGTCTCAACAGTCACTAGATCTCAATCTAACAGAGCACCTTTGGGATGCTGTGGATCGAGATACACATCATGGATGTGCAAATCTGCAGCAACTACATGATGCTATCCTGTAAATAAAAATCAAAACCTCAGAGGATTTCACAACTTACTGAATCTTTGCCATGAAAAATTAGAGCAGTTCCAAAGGTAAAAATGGGTCTAACCCGGTACTAGCAAGATGTACCAAATGAAGTGGCAAGTGAGTTAATTTACACATAATGTAATGATGTAATTGATTTTTTTACCTGTGTACCTGGGGTTCCCTGCTGGCCTGGAGGACCTGGTTCTCCTTGAGGTCCCTATAAAACACACAAATAATCAAGTAACCCAAAACACTATGTTTTTTTCAAAGCAAATAAGTCAAATAAATAGAGATAATTTTACTAACCAAGTTTCCTTTTGGGCCATGAGGACCGTCGCTTCCACGTACACCCTTAAAGTAGTGAAAACATGAGGTCTTAATACTTTGTGAAATTGTATATTAAAAACTACCGTGAAGAACATGAATATCATATTTTGAGTTGAAATCAGACCACATTGTATTGAGAGCATGTGTATGATTAATGAATCTTTATTGAGACAAATCAATGCTGAACATCTTTAGGCCCTGTTTTACTTAAGTTTGGCAAGTGTTGAAACAACATATGGTGAAAAATATCTGCAAAAAATACACAAACTGTTTTGCTACAGTGATTAACAGAATAATGTGAATGCATGTTTAACTCTCTGAAATCAGAAATTGGTATATTATTTTTACAGTAAATTTAATGTACTGTTTGTTTGTTTCTTATACTGTTTATTCTTACAACCTATTGCAGTTAAAGGCACAGACACCATTCAAACACTATTGTTTAAATAATAATGGTATGATTTATATATGCTGTATATTTTTGAGTCCAATAACCATATAATTCTTCAAAGATTTATGTTTAGGAATGTATAACGAGCCAAAGACTTGAATTATTTTCATTGCATTGGTTTCAGACAGACAGACAGAAAGACAGACAGACAGACAGATAGATAGAACTTTATTTAACCCCAATTTCTTAAATAAGTTTTAGGTTCATTTGGACAGGCTGGGGATTTGGTTTCTGTACTTCAATAAAAAAAGTATATTGAAATGACATAATGTATTTAAACTATGATTTTAAAAAAGACTTTAAGATTATACTTACTTGAGATCCAGGTATTCCAGGTGGACCTTTAGGCCCCAGCAAGCCCCGTGGCCCCTAGGGAAAAATAAGGAAAATTAATTTATACTGATATTTCCTCCACACTAAAACAGAAACCCCTACATAGTCGTATGATGGACTAGCATCCATTTCAGGGCATGGAGTTGTTTTTTTTTGCTGTGTTGGTCTAGTTAACATGGCTGGATTTTAAATAACTAAATTAAATTAACTTTACAGCAAGACATTGATGCTCATTTTCAACTTGATGTTTATTATTGTATACGCTTTGGTAGTCTGCTCACATATTTTGGATTATGAATTTATTGGTGCTTCATATTACTGAGGCTTACTGCTAAGCCTTTAGGAAGCTGACTAGAGATAAATCGGTTCTATTTAAGTGAAGTGGGAGCATGTGAATCAGTGATAGTGACCACTTTCCCAACAGATCATGACTGTGGTCACTATCACTGATTCCCATGCTCCCACTTCATCTCAATTTAACTCCTGTGAATGTTTCTACTGCCGCAAACATGGGCATATCATTGTGTCCTTTGTGTCTGAACTAAATGACAAGGATGCTTCTGTTAAAAAGGTCAGTGCTGTGAGTTGTGTGAGTTGTGTGACTGATGTGACGATCTAAGTGTGTAATGGCTTGTTCAGAGTTGGCAAGATTGGGTTGTTTGAATTGTGTTTATTATTATTTAGGGATGTGTGAATCGCAACCTGACTGCTCAGGACACTTTCAATAGTGATCCGTGGGAAACTGACACTTACTGGTTCACCTGGAAGTCCCCTTGGTCCGATTTCTCCAGCGTCTCCCTGGGAAAATTAAATCAAAGTAAGGAGACACTACAACAAAATATGTAAAGCATTAAATGCAGGACTCATACAAGCATTACTTCAAACATACAGCACACTATATTTCTATATATAAGTACATAAATTTCGGATAATCTCTCTCTCTCTCCCCCTCTCTTACACATTATACTATATGCTAAGTTGTAAGTTTATTTATATTCAAATGTATGCATGTCAACGGGGGTCGAAGTTAATGCCACAACTTACTCTTTCTCCATCCTCTCCTGGGGGTCCTGCTAGTCCCATTAATCCACTATTCCCCTATACAGATGAAAAGCAAAATTATTGAATAGAGTGACTAGAAATAATTCAGCATATCAGAAATAAGACTACTTATATAAATACAATATGATAATGTAAATGTTACAATATTCCAATAATCCTACAGCTTTCCTTGGTTCTGGTCCCACTGGTGCCTTCTGTGCATTTAAGGCATGATGCAGGCACAGTTGACCAAGTTTGAGGTAAGCTAGTTCAGACAACGGTGATCAACCCCTAATATTACAACAATGGCACATACTCAGACTCTTCACCAATCTTTACCAGGGCCCCGTGAATTCTGTAATATGCTAAACACCTCACCCACTACCCCATCACAATAATAGGGCCAATATGGGGGTTTAGGCTGTAAAAAGCATAATATTGTTTTACCATGACTTTCTTATCGGCCCTCCTTTTCTGTTTAAGAATGCAGCAGTTAAAGAGCATACAGCCCATAATAATATTAAAAGAATCTGGAGAAATCTCTGCAAGTAAGAGGCAATAAACCAACACTGAATGCCTGTGATCTTCAATCCATCAGGCGGCACTGCATTACAAATCGACATCATTCTGTAATGGATATTACTACATGGGCTCAGGAACACTTCAGAAAACCATTATCAGTTGTCGTTTTATCTACATGTGCAAGTGAAAACTCTACCATGCCAAGCAAAAGCCATATATCAACACCAAGAAACACCGCCAGCTTCTTTGGGCCTGAGTTCATCTGAGATGGACTTACACAAAGTGGAAAAATGTCCAGTGTGGGCTGACAAGTCCACATTTCAAATACTACGTTGTGTCCTTCAGGACAAAGAGGAAAACGACTGTCTGGACTGTTATCAGCACAAAGTTAAAAAGCCAGCATTTCTGATGGTATGGGAGGGGGGGGGGTGTTTGTGCCCATGGAATGGGTAGATTACACAGCTGTGCATTAATGATGAAAGTTACATACAGGTTTTGGAGGAACATATGCTGCCATTTAAGCAACATCTTGGCAGTCCAGACCTGTCTCTCACTGAAAATGTGTGGCGCATTATGAAGCGCAAAATATGACAATGGTGAGCCCAGATTGTTGAGCAACTGAAGTTGTCTGAAGTCTGAAGTCAAGCAAAAAAGTGAAAGAATTCTACCTACAAAGCTTCAACAATTAGTGTCCTCGGTTCAAACACTTGAATGTTGTTAAAAGGAAAGGTGATGTAACACAATGGTGGACAACATCCCAACTTCATTGGAACTGGAGTTGTTAGTCATCCAAACAATTTTGGTGCAAGAGCCAGCATGTTCCTCCTAGTATTTGACAATTAAATTAATATCTATTAAATCATTAACCACTGAATAAAACGTGAATTGTTTGAATAAACTAGATTAGCAGTATTTGTGGATCACTCATTTCAAGTTATTGAGAATTGTTTTAAAAGTAATGTTACTATTATTCATAAAAGCTGTGTATGAAGCAATGGGATATGGGTTATGATGTAGTAACTGATTATGGCATGGCAAGAGTTATGATTTTGCCTGGATCCTGTACACTTGCAAATACTTACAAGGCAAAAATAACAGCACTCACCCTGTGACCTTTGTCTCCCGGCAGACCAGGCAAACCATCAAAACCACGATCACCCTAAATAGAGGAAAAGTGTAAAATAATTCACATTCATTCATTTCAGATTCAGATTCAGAAAACTTTATTCATCCCCTAGGGGCAATTGAAGGCACGCAGAGCAACAATGATGACAGGCTTATGAATGTATTTGGATGTTTTAGTTTAATACAGTTGAATCTTTAAAAACTGTTATTCAGTATGTGAATACCTAACCCGACCTAAACCACATCAACCATTAGTGGGAACAGAGAAAGCCTGAACATTTGAACATCAGATTTTGGATTCCTTGTGGATTCCATTTCATCTTAAATGTAGAATGCTATTACACAAAAGGGGGAGCATACCAAATACTAATAGGCTGAGTAAAACTTGGTTTTTTTTCAAACATTTAATTAATTAATATTATTATAACTTATTCAAATATTTATGCTGATTATATGATTTATAATAGAAATGGTAATACAGTAGATCAAATGTAAAATATAAGCCTTTTCACCAGAGTATTATGACTTTTAATATGATGTAAGGTTAATAGAAAATAAGACACTTAACACTACTCCAATTTTTTACAAAATGTCTGACCTTGGTTCCAGGCTCTCCTGGCATCCCACGAGCACCATCAGCACCAGAGCGGCCCTGTAATGACACCAGAAGCATTAACATACACAAACATCAGTAACTGCTATATGGTTCTACGTATAAAACAGTTGAAATATTTAACAGTCAAATAAAAAACATGAAACAAAAAAAAAATATATATATATATATATATATATAATATATATATATATATATATATATTGAATTAGATAGTTACACACCATTCTACCAGACTTGCCAGGAGGTCCAGACAAACCTTGAGGACCTCTAAGACCCTGTAGAGTAAATGCAGTGTAAACAGGATTATGGTGAAAGAAACACCGTTTCCGGTATGGTATGCTTTGATATGATTTAATGTTATGATAGCCAACAGACTCAGACTAACCTGAAGACCAGGATCTCCTCTCTCTCCCTTCATACCTGTACTACCTGGGGCACCCTATTGAGATAAAACATATATCCACCTATTCAATCATATGCAAAAATGCTAATTACGTGAATTGACATACTGTAATCATAAAAAGCGCACATATAAATATAAATAAATAAATATTATAAAAACTTATTTTAAAAACTGAGTTCCATACCAGAGTTCCAGGTCGGCCAGTAAAGCCCATTGGTCCCGGAGGGCCCTTTAAAGCCAACTATAGAATAAGAAGAAAACAATAATTTAGCCAAAGGTAAGAAAACACTTGTCAATCTAATAGATATACTTTAATAAATGGATAGATGGATTCAGACCCCATTAAATTTTTCACTCTATGTTTCATTGCAGCCATTTGCTAAAATAAAAAACGTTTTTTGCAAATTTATTAAAAGAAAAACAGACATATCACATGGTCATAAGTATTCAGACCCTTTGCTGTGACACTCATATATAACTCACAAGCTGTCCATTTCTTCTTATCCTTCTTAAGATGGTTCTACTCCTTCATTGGAGTCCAGCTGTGTTTAA
>JAYJMA010127287.1:0-16451 GCA_036873895.1 Parotocinclus cabessadecuia | reverse complement strand
ACACACACACACACACACACACACACACACACACACACACACACACACACACACACACACACACACAAACACACACAGTATAATGGATACAATGAGCTTTAGTCAAATGAGTAGTGAGTAGAGCAATGAAAGGTGCTAAGCTGCTTAGAGCCTTTAACCAGTGTGCGTGCTAATTTGACGCGGCTTTAGGATTTATCTCCGAGAGGCTGACACTAATCACCTGCTCCCAAGCACTTCATTGGCTAAGGCTGACCTCGCCAAAGTGCACCTGTCTAACTGCATCGACATCCCTCTCTTTGGAGCTATGGTTCAAACTCTCCCCACATCTAGAGCTCAAAGGTGAGAACTTTGTGCCAAGACGTATGACCTTCTTTTGTTTTCTATCCCGCCATTTAAATTTTTTTTTTTTAAATTTTAATCCACGTTGCAGTTCAGCACTTTTAATTAGTGCATTACAGTTCATGTGACTGATTTCTATGGAGAAAAAGAAGGGGGAAATAACGATGAAATGTAAGATTGTAGCACAGCCAATCATTAATAGGTGAGTCAGGTGACAGTGCTCTTTGACCTACTAGCTATTTAAAAAACTATTGTATTTGACCTCTTTAACATTTTTGAAGGGAGCAGGGGGGTGAGGTGGTTCTCAGAGCATATTTCACATGAGTGATGTTTGAAATGGCAATATTCCCACGGTCTTAGGTCAGCTGCTTTGGCACAGCAAGGCATGGGTGCCAGCACAATGAGAGACCGAGACGCAAGTCTTCCATTTTTTTCTTGAAGTGTAAGTCCAGTCAAGCCATGTTTGAGTTTCAAATGATATTTGAGGTATAGAGCAGTGTTTCTTTAGGGTTTTCAGGTAAAGAAATGACTTTTTAGCTTTGTAAAGTTTGAATGTTTTAAATCTGAATGTGTCTGTTTGTTTGGTTGGTTTACTAGTAGCTATTTAGTAGTACAAAATTACATCAATACACAATGTTACTTCAAACCTAGTCATACATAGTCATATCGGCCTAATTTAGTGTAATCAAATAACCTAAAGCAAGTCGTTAGACTTTGATAGGAAACTGGAGCACCCCTGGCAGACACTGGGAAGTCATGCAAACTCCACACAAGTCAGGATCAATCCGAGGATTGACAACCGCTAACTGCTGAGCTACCATGCCGCCCCCTGTTAAAATCTGACAGTCAGTTACAGGGATGCAGACAGGGCAATGCAGCAGTGGGAGAACTTGGCTAGACTGAATATGTAGTGAGTGATGTTGATTTCTGGATCACCTGTATGCACAGGAAGACCTGCCATGAGAGAACTGCAGTATTCCAGTTAAAATATGTAGACACATAAGAAGCATAACCTTTCTGTATCAGACCAAACAATTTCAACATATATAAGGGGGTTCATTTCTGCCCATACTATATATGCAACAATGCCACACACTGGTCCTTTAAATGTCAGACATTGCTGATCTAGTAAATTATAGGATTTTAACAATAAACAATGCAAACGGAATTACTTAGAAAGCTGGTAGGGGTAAAATTTGAAACAGTCTCTGACAGAAGCACTCTGCCCGACATATGCCTAAACCAGACTAGAAAAACATCACAGAGTTATGATTGGCCTGATAATCCAAATTCTGCACTTGCTTTTATTCTTTTTGGACTTCATATGCAGGAAGGAGCAGCTGGTATTGGTTCTCCAATTACTTCTTTTCTTCTACTCTATACTCTTTCTTTCTTTCTCTCACACACAAGGCATTAATTCCAACAAGTGACACATCCGATTACCAGAATTATGCCATCCCACATCAGAAAGGACTCTTACAGAAGTCTAGTGTGAAACAGAAAACAGGTAGGGAGAATTGTGAAGCCTTGTTTAAATGATGTAATGCACATGGACGTCATTTGCAAGGGATTAACAATCCAGATCTCTTGTTGTATACCTTTGCTGTGTATAAAAGGGTGTACATTAAAAAAAGATGAACAGTTGAGATCACCGCAGTTCAGTGGTGTTTATTTTTTTTTAAATGGAAACAGAGTAGAAGATGGGAAGTTTGATTCATTGTAAAATAAAGTACAGACTGTACCGCAAAGTGTTTACAACTGACCTCAAACAAATGTGGTATTAGTGATGCCATCAAGATATGGAAAAAGTGGTTAGATAAGGGAATATATTTACATAACGTAAGGTTATGTTCAGAACAATTATGTTTTTAACACAGATAACTATGCCGCATTGAAAAAACTCCACAGAAAAGGAAGGAGATGGGGATAAAGAAAACATCAAACTGCTGGTGTGGAAGAGGTTGAGTGCAACATTTTCTTATAGTATTTGCCTAAAATGGTGTTTAAGTACAATGGGAACTAAAATCTAAAAAGTATACATTGTGAAGTCCATAATATGAACGAATGCTCAAGAGATGGTTGTCAAAGGAACTTAGTCTGCATGTGCATAAATGCTGGTCACTTGATGATACAGTACTGTGAAAAGTCTTTAGGTTATCATTGGATGTGTAGTATTAGCAATGGTATAATAACCATATATAACATATAGTTGATGACTGGGCAAAAAAAACAGACTTGCATTTGCCACTCCATAATGCTCTTTTCCACTTCCAATCTTTGAGCTTTCTTTGCTTTTTCAGACTTTAGACTTAGACACTTTAGACAGAAGTGTCAACTTGGTCTCCCAATGAAACTCCCAGATGCTGATATTGCTAAAAAGTAAGGAGAGGTCACACTAAATAAATACAACAAATACTTACTTTTTCTGGTATTTTTTGGTTGTATTGCAATAAAGAGATGGGTGGAACGGTGGCATCAACGCACAACAAGAAGGTTCTTGCTGGGCATTTACTGAAACAAAGGTATTTCTAATCAAATGGTGGTGTAAGGCATTTTCCCAGCACTGTATGTCACTGTCTAAGCACAGACAGTATGGGCACTACTACTGATATACATAATATTTAAATTCTTGTTGTTGTGAGAAGTAAATATTTCTGTTTTCTGAAAGTATAAAGAGAATAAGTTAAAGATCATATCTTTTTTATGTGAAATAAATATTTAGCTGTCACTAACAACTATTCATTTTTAGACAATTCAATACATTACTCTAATGGTAACTGCCTAACTGCCCTTCTTTACATTACTGATTCAGCTATGTGAGTTATAGCCAACCCCAGATTAAACATGTTGAAATCATGCCCTCCTGTTATGCCTATACCATTATTAAAATCAAACTAAAAGTTGTGCCAAATATGTCAAGAGAAGTCTGTGTTTTCTTGCAGGAGCAAAGCGAAGCCTTTGAAAAGGCTGTGCCCTTCTAACGAAGCAATGGAAAACCCATGCTTCCCCTCCCATTACTAAAGAAAATACCTGCGACGCAAAGCCGTCTGCTAAAGAACCAACATGAAGCCTAAGCCGATCATTTAAAGGAGCAATGAAAAGACCTCACCTTCCAAAAGCAGTGGTCTACAGTTAAGTGAAAGTTAGGACAATGCCAAATATTATCCCACGGTAACCAGCTTTACCAATCTAATGAAGCAACCTAAAGGCTATTGCATCAAAAAATGTCTATTTTAAAGTTCATGCCCACTTAAAACAGCAAATTGTAGATTATGCCAACGTAACAACGTGAAGTCAATACCTTGCTAAAGTATCAATATGGAAATCTCCATATAGGAAAGATGTGAAGCCTAGATAAAGGCTATATATCCTAAAAGTGTAACGTGAACCTTGTGCCCTCCCTTACAAGTGCAAACGGCACAGCCTCTGTAAGGAACAACGTATATCCTATATGAAGACAATGCCACCCTGTAGAAGTAGTGTAAATACTAAGTCCTGCTAACATATCAATCCAAAGCCTAAGCCTAATTAAAGGCTATGGCCTACTAAATGAACAATATAAACACCCTCTGCCCTCTGAAAGGAAAATTATCTAAAGAGTATGTCTCCCTGTGAAGGCAACATATATGTTAAGTTACTTCTCTGTTACCTCAGTTGGTAGCATTAGCTAGAATTCTACCTCCCCAACCTTGAATGGTATTATAAAGATTTATGCAGCTTTGAATAAAATAAAGAACAAATAAAAAATTACATGTATTGTTACATAGAAGCAATTCTATATAGCTTAAATCAACATACTTTTGAATGAAAAACATCTACAGTATAACAGTGTAAAGTTGCTGTGCCCTCAAAATAACACCACACAACCATTAATGTCTAAGCAACTGGTAACAAAGTGAGTACACCCCAAAATGAAATAGGACAAATTGTTCCAGATTAGCCATTTTACTCCCTGGTATCATGTTAGTGTTACAATGTCTCAGGTGTGAGTGGGGAGCAGGTGTGTTTAATTTGGTGTTATGACTCTCACACACTGTCGTGGCAACGATTTCTCTGAGTATCTGAAAAAAGACTTGTTTCACCCTGAAAGTGCTGCAGCACGTTGACCAAGACCATACAGTGGTTTACCAGGACAGGTTCCACTCTGAACAGGCCTTGCCATGGTCAACCAAAGAAGTTGGGTGCACATACGCAACATCATATCTAGAGGTCTGCTTCTTGGGCGGGTTGAAGCAAAGCATGATCCTCTCCTTTCAGAAACTGGGTAGTCCAATGTCCAATCGTGTCTGTAGGATTGTTCAGGTTCTTTGATATCTTCTTGACGCCAGTAGCAGTATTCACAGTACAGCACAATCAAGACCAAGAACAAGGCAATCAAGACCAAGAAGAGCACCACACTTTTGGTGCAATTAAGTGATTTTCTCTTGAATATACTGTGACACCTCATTAGTCTTCACCATAGTTGCACCATGTTGTTTACACAAAAAGATCACAAATGAAACAAATGAAGGGTTGTTGTTAAGTCCCCAATTGTGTCATAGTATTAATCAAACATACTGCTACTCTAGAATACTATATAAAACATTTTATTTGGTAATTGATTTGTTAAAAGTTGTATCATTTAATCGATGAAGAATTATTTTGTAGCAAGATCGAGCTCTGCTGAAATGTTTAAATGTACACATCCTTGTTATGAGATGGGTGTTAGGACCCAAATATGCGGGATAGACGGAATTCCACGGCATAAAATAAGAATGGGGAAATAATATATATTAACTATAAAAAGGAGAAAAATGGAGAAAAAACCCTAAATAATAAAAGAGACTACAATGGGAGTAAAGTGCGCAGCTGTGTCGCGTGCATAAAAACACCAACCTCCCCAGCTGGCCAGGGTACAACTAAATCGCAAAATATACTTTACATATACTTCCTCTACTCCTGACAGTTAACTCCTTTTTTGGCAAATATTTAGTTGCTAGGCTATCTGCCCTAAACTTGTACTGAGAGCATGAATATTGCATGCTACATAGTACAGTACAATACATGGCTATACTGCATTAAGTAATACATACTGAACTCAATTTACCAATACATAATATCTCCCAGTCCAATCTAGAGTAACTGTAAAACCTAAGTAATGCCTTTGTAATGCCGGCTTTGTAATAACACCCTAAAGAAGTGAAATTGTTACTCTCCTAAAGTATTTATTTTCCGAAATGCAGATATTTTTAGATCTTACTCATCTGAAGCAATGGAAAGCTTATGACTGTTTATCCCTGCAATGCTTATACATGTTCATGTACCTGTCTCTGTGCTAGAGCATGTGACTGTTCCTCCTGAGCCCACAATGCTTCTCTGTGAGCAGAAGTGTTCATGCTCTCACGTAGAGCTTTTTCCAGCTCTTTGATTTTCTCGACAGTCTCTCGTGCTGAATCCTGGAAGAAAGGGCAGGAATGATTAATGTAAGGGGTTGACAATTTCAGTTTGAGACATATGTGTACATGCAGAAAAAATAATTACATAGTAACTAAACAATAACATTACATAGTAACTACATAATTACTAACACGTAATAAGTACTCCACGAGAAACATTGACATCATTGAATGGCTAAGAAAATGTGTTATAATACCCCTAGCAAAAGAATTATTAATGCCTTTAGGTATACATGAATACCAATAAGGTGCCATACTTCAGTTAGTTCACACAGCATTGAACAAATAAAATGTACAGTAATTAATTTAATTAATGGGATATTTTTTTCCAGGGTCAAAAAGAGGGAAAAAATAAAAATATAATAAAAAATAAAATATTAATATAAAAATAATAGAAACACTTTGGAAAAAATTAATCAACCAAAAAGAAAATTACAAAAAGTACTTTGCTGGACTTCCTGATACAATAGCTTGAATTAATGAAGGCATGGATTTTACTAATGAAAAGCACTATTCAATACCAAGCTGGTTCCAGCTTACTTAAATATCAATTGTCAGGAATCTTTGTGGGATGGACCTTTTAAAAAATTCCCACTATACACTTTAAATCCAGTTGAGGTTTAGATTACTGCTAGTCATGCTATTGTTGTATATATGCCTTTCCATAAGAAAAGCTTTTTGTTTTCTTTGCTTATGTGCCAATATAGAATAAGAAAGGTATCCAAATAATGTACACCTGCATCAGGCAGGATGGTCAAGGAGACAAATGCAAAAAACATGGATATAAAAAGAGTTTATTAAACACTATCAGCCATAGCAGACAAGGAACACACATAATGAGAAGTCAGGCGGAAGATCAAACAGCAGATATAGTTTGGAACAGGCAGACAAATCAGAGGAATCAGCAGGCAAGCAGATGGGACTGGGAGAGCAAATTTATAGGCCAGTACACCAGAGAACCAAGTATGAACTTGAGCTTAGAACACCTGGAAGATAGGAATACACATGGGTGCATGCTGTTTCTAGACAGTTCAGTGTTTAACATGATCGTGTCACAACATTTGATAAGTAAACTGACGCTCCTTGGCTTCAGCACAGACCTGTGTACCTGGCTGCTGGACTTTCTAACAAATAGACCCCAGTCAGTGAGGGTGGGAAACATGTCATCTCACATGCCAAGGTCATCTCTCTGAGCACCGGCTCCCCTAAGGGTTGCGTTCTGAGCCTGCTGTTGTTTACCCAGATGATCCACGACTGCTGTGCTAGGTCCACTACAAAATACATTATAAAGTTTTCAGATGACATAACAATCGTGGTCCAAATCCAAGATGACATTGACCTGGACTACAGAGAGGAGGGGAAACATCTTGCTGACTAGTGCAATACCAACAACCTGGTCCTAAATGTCAAGAAAACCAAGGTGATAATCGTTGACTTCAGGAAATACAAGTCCAGCAATACACCATTCCCAATCAAAGACACAACAGTGGAGAAAGTCAGCCTTTAGGTACTGATAATAGACACTTGTGACCTCATCCACTCACACTAAAGCTCTCGTCAATAGAGCTCAGCTGCACATGCACTTCCTGAGAAGGATGATCAGAGCACACCTCCCTCTTCCGATTCTCACCACCTTTCACATAAGCAATGCTGGGAGCATACTGACCAGTTACAAATGTGTATGGGCAGTAGCCTGCAGCGCCTCTGACTGGAAGTCCTTGCAGAAAGTGGTAAAGACAGCAGAGACAATTATAAGAACCCTACTTCCTCCCATACAGGACATTGCGACAAGTTGCTGTCTGACCAGCGTTCAGAACATTAACAGAGACCCCTCCCACACCTAGAAGGAGATTCCACAGTCTTCATAGCAGAACAGCCAAGTTCAAAAACAGCTTCTTCCCACTTGCAATAAGACTGCTGAACTCTAATTAACAGCGCCTCTACTTCCTGTAAAGACTGAGGAAGGTAAGTTTCTCTCCTCCTCACCATGTCCTACCTAGAAAGCATTGAGAGCATCCTGAGCAGCTGCATTACTGCCTGGTTTGAAAACTGCACATCATCGGATCCTTAAGGAAAGTTATTTAATTTTTTGTTATGGAGGTGGTTTTCAAAACTTCTGTCTCATTTTGGAAGAGGTTACACATGCTGTAGTGTAAGTGTGCGAAGTCTCGTTTGGCATAGGAGTGTTCAAGGTAGTTTAATTGTTACGGCCTTGTTTTCTGTAATTAACCAAGTCTAACGTCTATAAGCACTCCCTTTTTACTGCAGAATAATCTGCCAGCACTTGTTTCAGAAATGTAAATTGCAAAATGATTTCACATTTGTTCTTCCCTCAATGCCCTTAATTCAAACAAATTCATGTAATTAGTTTGAGGTCTACAATACAAGACCAGCATATGCAGCCATTAAACAAAAATCAGTGTGTCATATCTGCGATCTGTTCATTTGCAATGAAGTGAAAAATGCTGAGTAACTGTGCTGTGCTGTGTGAGAGCACAGAAGGTCATGCTGAAGTAAACTACAAATCAATACATTTTATAAATCTATGCAACTCGTGTTATAATGAGATGCTGGTATGTGTATAAGCAGAAAAAACACGAGTACTAGAATCTGTCCATAACTTGAATTTATGCTTATTTATACGTTTAAGAAATGTACTGCCAATACTACAAACAATAATGAAACTAAAGTGACTAAAAATCAAACTCACTAAAGTGACTAGTCATGTAATAGTTATAAAATGTCTAAACTTGTAAGATCGATAGTAACATACTTATATATTATTAACTGACATATACTATCACATTATAGAAAGCAACAAAGTTTTAAAACAACTATATATATATATATATATATATTATATATAATGATCTTTGAATTCAGTCTTATTCTTATGTAAGCACTGAATAACAAGATGAGTTTTTTTATTGTGAGTCAACTTTATGTTGTTTATACATCGGTTAGATGATGCACATACATGCAAAATACTCTGTGAAGCATTGTAGACTTTAGTTTGAAATCTCTAAATCATTATTTATACAGGGTGAATCCTGTAAAGGACATGTCGTCCACAGCCAAATTTTCTATTAGTTATAGTACAGTGCTGTGTGAAATTGGTGGTCTTTCTAGGTGTCAGTTGTTGATGTCAGTAACCTGTGATGAAAAGGTTCTTAAAGGTGTTTAACTTTAAGTTTTTGAACCACAAGAGTATATGATATTGCAAATTCAACTAGACCCCAATTTTGACAAGAGACAATTTTGCTCTTCTTTTAATACGCCACCTTCCCTTTGGAAAAAACTTGATCCAATATGACAGTCTTCAGAATGGCAGCCATGGTCCAGACATTTACTTGCCAATTACTTGCTGGGGTACTAAAATAAAAAAAAAAAAACCTTTCTTTTTGTGATTTTTGACTTACCCTCGACTCAAACTTTAAGAGTTTGAAATTGCAAAAGCAGCAATGATGTTAATTGCGTGTCTTCACTAACTTGTTATGGTTGTTTGCATCATTTATGTACAACCTGGTTATTCATACCTATTCATAAACTGTACCTAATGATTCCTATTGAACTCATTATAGTATTTACGCTATAAACATCCTTTAGTACTTTAATAATGCAGAAAGTTTTACCTAAACCTTCAACAGCCACCAAAACACAAACACATGCTTATACAAATCAAATTCATATTTTTATAGATGGGAACACATGAACAAACTCAGAGATAGCCTAGTCTAACCAGATTATGACCTTACATGCCTGCCTACTGTTTGCAAAATGTGAGCCGTTTTCCTCTTATACATCACAAATTATACCTTTAACACAAACATACATATACAGACATACATATTCACTCACTCTGTGGGTAAAACAAGCAATAAAAAAATCAGAGCACTATGTTAGGTCCCTGGCAAAGCAGTGACACACGCAGGTTGTGTGCATCACAAGCCTGTTGTGTAGATTGGACTTGACAGCTTGGCTGTAACCTAATGCAGTCAGATCAACAGAGCAACCAGTAATGCTGTGCTGATGTGAGGGGGCAAAACCGGAGACATTTTGCTAACACCAAAACAATGTAGTGTCTACACCACCAGGGCACGATCCCTTCAAACTCAAAAGAGGAAGGCAAAGATAATTGTGGCTGGGAGGTCACTGGGCACTTTTGTCTCCACAGGGCTCAGTAATTATGTAATCTGATGATTAGAACCCAAACTAAAGGAACATAATCAGTTAAATAAACGGGCAGAGAGTGAGAAAATCCTGTTTCCTAATTTACAGGGAGATTTCACAGACCTGCTTTTTTGACACTGTATGAGGGTCCAATCACTCAGTATTACTTAAATCACAATGTTTAACTGTTATTCTTTTGGTTTCAGCTACTTGAAATATTTATGTTCAACCTTAAACCAATTAATTTCCTCTGCTCTGAGTGTGAAATGACAGGCTCGAAATGAGCAGCATAGATAAAACATTCATTCATTGACATTCAATAAGCACTTAATCTTGGTCAGCCATTGTGTTGCTAAAGCTTGTCCTGGGAACTCTGGGTATAAAAAGTGGGAATGCATCCTGACCATCAATCGAGTTTTTCATTTATGCTTTAGAATTTTATAACATTCTGAATAACAAAGTCAATTCATGAAGCCACTCCCAAAGCCATCTTAAAAAAAAGAGATGATCTGTTTTCTTTTTAATGCAGAGAAAGTGCTGAGCTTCTATCAACAAACACATGGTAAACATTATTGATTAATCCAATTGCTAATGGCTGAAATACTGGTACTTCTCATATCTGACATGGGATGAAACGGTCTCTGGTTTACAACACAAAGTTGCTATGGAAACTATTTTGTAAGAATTTGCAGAATAATTATGGAAATATGCTTAAAGCCAAGACATGCCAACCTTTTAGATGATTTGCCTTCTTTTCAGATAACAGTGGAAGAGAAAACCATCTGAAATCAAAATAAAGGTGCACTACACTAAACCCAGCTCTTATCCAGTTTCTTAATATGGTTTCTAGACCATAATCCAATCTGAGAAATCATAGTATGCTGTTTACATGATCACTTGAATAATCAAATAACTGCAGAAAACCGATTGGATTATTAAGTGAAGGTAGACACAATCAAATAAAGTTGTTAGCAACTGTAAAGCTGGGACTATTTCCAATCATTTGGAAAGGGTGCTTCCTTACAATGTATTTTATGTATATTTTATAACATACGATGCCAATCCATAGCGTTTTGTGCTTCCAACATATGGGCAGTAGATTAGGAAAGGAATTTCCCTTTTTCACCAAGTGAGGACCACAAAGAAATAATATGCTGTATTTGTTGTGGACGAATTTAACTGGCTTGTACAGAGCACAGGAGAGAACTGAAATACCGCTTAGGGTCAAATTGTATCACCCTATGGGGTGCACCATCATGCACAGACTGCATGTACAGTTTATAGACTTGGATAGGTATTTTAGTGTACATGCCTTTGTTTTAGCATTATTGTCTAATTCTGCATTTCCCTTTTTCGCTTTCATGCTCCCTACTGTATGCCTTCAGATTTTAGCATTGCCCTTGTGTATTTTCCCTGCTTTTTGTAGTGTTGTGCATTTACATTTATATTCATTCCTTCTCCTTAAGTACTATTGTTTAACTGTATAGTTATGCAATCATCTGTGCATATATCTTAGGTTACCCACTTCGTTGTTCTGTGTTTGGCATGCTCTATTGTCTGTCTTTGTTTACTACCAGTTGTAATTTTCTACCACTGTAAATAAACATGTCTATCATTGTAGATAATTGCTCTTATGTCCGTCTCTGTGTCCTTATTACATCAGACTATGCATGACAATCAACTTCAGTGCCTGACCTCAATAATGCTACTGTGGATATAGTCAAAAAGTGTAGAATTTTACAACCTCAATTTCAATGAAGTTGGGACGTTGTGTAAACATTAAAAAAATGTTTATGGAATATTACGATTTGCAAATCAATCAAGACGAGATATTTAATGTTCAAACAGGTCAACTTTATTGTTTCTTGCAAATAGTTACTCATTTGGAATTGATGCCTAAAAACACGTCCCAAAAGAGTCGGGATAGGGGCAACAAAAGACTGGGAAAATTGACGAATAAAAATCATCTGATTAGTACCCATGGCATGAGTAACTTACACATCTGTTAATGCTGAAAGGTACATACAGGTTTTGGAGCAACATATGCTGCCATCCAAGCAACATCTTATGTTTTACATAACGTCCTAACTTCATTACAATTCGGGTTATAAATTACAATAAAACGCCTATTCAAAAACATTTTATATTGTTATAACAGCTAAAAAGTATAGAATCTATATAGAGTGAATCAATTCAAGTCAAGTCAAGTGTTCTTTAATATACAGAGTACGCCAAATTATAACACATGGAACCTTGAATTTACACTATCATAAACCACTCCTTTTTAACTCATGCTTTCAGTTAGAAATAGTTCATAAAGAAAGCTGGATATGGAGCATACAGTTTTCTTATTTTACATACCAAACCTGTCCATCTGTTCATACATTTTAATAAAGATATGAACTAATTCCTAGTGAAGCCTTCTCAATGCACTGGCTGGAGATTGTATAAAGTCAATTTCTGCCTTTTACACTTTGCAGATGTTAGTACAGATTACAGAATATTGAAGAAAAAAAAGAAAAGAAAAACTCACAGAATCTCCATGCATAAATGCTCTCTAGTAAATACCTATGCATGAGTAACAAATGAATGGTATATCAATATTTAATTTATGTAGGAAAACAAATTGAACAACATGACAAAACGAGAGGGAGGGAGAGAGAGAGAGAGAGATTTTCTTCTCACCTGTGGTGTTGAATCAGGTGGCCTTTTTTCTTCTAGTTGTGCAGGTTTTACATCTGCCTGGTTTGTATTCTGCCCTTTTGCTTGCCTAGAAAACAACAACAACCAGACAGCAATATATTAACAGACATATACAGTTATTTATAACAGGGAATAAAAATATGTTTTTAACTCCAGATAGCTTGGCCATAAACAGCTGGTTAAATTCTAGCGATGTATGTTTATTTACATTAATGTTCCATCATGCGCATTTAAATTTTAGTTCTGCAGACAGTGGATTTGATGACTGTGAACAGTAATTAGTGCAAAAACTGTAGTCCATTTGTTTCACAACATTCATTCTTTATGCACAGGACCAGCGCAGGTCAGGTCCTATTTGGGTGGTGGATCATTCTCAGCACTGCAGAGGAACTGATGTGGTAGTGGTGGTGGTGTGTTTTGCTAGTATCAGCCACAGCAGTGATTATGGAGTTTTTAAACACTGTGTTCACTCATCGAGTGTAAACTACCTAAAACATCGCTTCAACATCCGTCAGCAGTTTTCACAGGATGGTGGTGGAGGGACAGTTTTGATAGGTGAACTATTTTAGTCCGGCAGTGACACTGAGGTATTTAAAACCTCCAGCAGCACTGCTGTGTCTGATCCACTCATACCAGCACAAAGCACAATACACACAGCCACCACATCAGTGTCTATGCAGATGGTAAGTGAAACTGATCAAATAGGTATGCTTTTACTGATATAAAAAATATACGCCTGATCTGTGTATATTTCCCAAGTGGACGTTCCTCCAGCTACACACAAGCTAAATAACGTATGCAGTCCCATGCCAGTGTCATATATTCATTCATCTTCAATGCAAGCATCATTGTGATTTTTGTCATAGAGGGTATGACATTTATTCATCATAAGACATTACACACCTCACTGCTAGAGAGAGTGGCTCTACCCAGTTCAGCCACTATTTCTAACAGTAGCTGGAAAAAGGGAAAAAAAACACCCAGACAAACTAAAATGCTAAAATCCAGGCCACTTTGATGCCGCTGCAAAAGTACTCTGAAACTTCTCTGTCTCTTATTTAAGGTATTTTCCTTAACAAAATAGCCTTGTGACACCTGTCATCCTCAAAACACATCACAACACTTGTGTAATTAAGAAAGTATTCAGACATTTTCAAGATCATAGCAAGGTCACCAAAGCAACAAGTTAGACATTACATATTGTATAGTAGATGGGTTTGACTGGAGGAGTGCTGAGTATGTTTGTATAAGGCACATACTTTTAACAAGAAGTCTATTACACCACTATCAGTGGCCCACTGTTATCTTTAACCAGAAGAGCAACAGGATAAGAAAGATGTGTGTGTGTGTGTGTGTGTGTGTGTGTGTTTTGATTTAGGCTCTACCTCCAGTGGGACTAAAACACAGTTTGCGCAAACTAAAATGCAAGAAACTACTGCAACTGAACACTGATTAACAAAGGCTGTTCATATTTCAGCAGTGCATCCCTATAGACATTACAAAAATCATGCGCGCGCACACACACACAGACATGCAACCTTATTCTAAGGGCAGCTTTGTGATAAACCATCAGTGGTAAACCACCAATCTAGTTAGGTTACATAAATAAAATTCGAGTCAGAAATTTAACCTACCATGTCATACATACATATACTGTCAACAAAAGTGTGATAAAATTTATTATTTTAAAAAGATGTAAAGAAAGATAAGAAAATATTTGTATAGTTCTAACTCTATGGTCACAGATAAAAGTTTTGAGAATGTCACAAATTGTGGTTTTCACAAAGTTTTCTGCAATGGTTTTTATGATGGCAATTTGTATTAAATCTAGATTGTGAAGAGTGAAAAATGTAAAATTACTGCACTCTAGCCACTGCAGGTCAACTCCACAAAATGGCCTGCTAACATAATTTCAGTGATAATCTCAGTTAGCTAAGGAGAAAAAGGTAATGAAGAAAAGACAGCTTATATCACTCATTATGATAATTAGAAGCGCAGACTGGTTTTCTAAGTTTTCTGTTAACCATGGCAAGATTTGGAGGATGGCTTGATGCCAAGAAGGGCAGCAGCCAGTTTTCTCTAAAAAAAATCCCATATTCTACAGGAAGTATATAGCTTTGACTACAGAGGACTGGGGCAAAGTTATTTTCTCCGTTGAATCCCCATTCAAAATGTTACGATTTTGCATCCAAGGCAAGGTAACTCTCCAGATCTCAATCCCAGCAAGAACCTATGGTCAATACTCCAAGTACTGATTAGGCATGTATGGGTTGCCATCATTATTTTTTTTACCCAGAAGCTGATATCCAGCATACCGAGGCAAATTGCAGAAATCTTAAAATAGAAGGGTCAACACTTTTTCAAACCTATTAAATGATCATAACTTTACTTAATTATACCATATACACATCAGACCAAACGTTCTAAAAACTAAGGTAATAAACTGTGAAAACCTAAATTTGTACTATTCTCAAAACTTCTCAATACCACGACTATAGAGTGCATAACATCATTAAGTAATTCAACAAATCTGGATGATTTTCAGTGTGTAAAGGACACAAGCCTAGAAAGAGACAGAGACATACAGAGAGAGAAACTTTGCTGTATGATACTCTGGATGACCACCCAGACTATGCCAGGGACATCTATGCATTTTTCAACACACAAAACCTTGCAAAGACAATACAAATTTACATGTTGTACAAGTCTTGGCTACATGGCATACAGAAAATGTATAGATAAAACAGAAAATAGAGTAAGATTACAATAAAAAATGTGAAACTGTTGTAAACACTAAGATGTGTTTGCAGGAAGAATGCAGACAAAGACATCAGAAACATTTCATCACTTGGTATCCTCTGTGCCAAAACATATTTTAAGTGTGGTAAAAAGGAATGGCAACATTACAAAGTGGTAAATACCCACCCACCACCCTTCACCATAACAAGCACACACGAGCGCGCACACACACACACACACACACACACAACCAAAGACAGTCATGACTCCAAGGCTTTATTCAGTTCATCATTATCTATTCTAAGGATGGGGTTATGAAAACAACCTTATTAAAAAGGTCATCCATGCATACTTCATGTTCATACACTATGTGTATTTGTGGCTGTATAGGAGAGACAGAGTAAAAGAATAAGATCTCTCCCCCACATACAGCTCTCCATGGCTTGCAGAGCAACATAACTGAGAGACCCTGATAGCAGAGTGTATATTATAAATGATTTTGTGAAGCTCTTTCAAAAGGCTACGAAGAGGTGATGCATGTAGTAGCATGCTCTTAATACGACAGGCTGAATGAATGCAGAATAATCATGGGGTCCTATATTTATGATCTTCTCAATAGTAACAAGATGAGCTAATGGTACTTGCTTGTATGGGCAGATAGATGTCTTGCTATCTTTATGACTATCAACAATTTAAATTATAAAAAGACTGGGTTAAACTGAATCCATTACCAGGGCATCTATTAAAAGTATTGCTGAGACTGTATTTTCAAAACACCCTACGATTAACTCTGAGAACAAGCGTATGCAGTACGGAGTCACCCTCCAACCCCATTGCTGCTCTCAACCCTGCTCCTTGTCATATGATTTTGGTCTTATATGTTAAGGTTTTAGACGTTATGTTGGTATATTTATTGTCAAATGCTCAAAGTTTCACAGAATAATCTTTTGACTTTTTATCTAGAGATAAATTAATGTAGATATCTAGAAATTAGTAAATTATATATATATATATATACCCTAGAGAGTCTGACATCCACACTGAATGGCTCGCACAGAGAAGATC
>JAYJMA010127279.1:0-16451 GCA_036873895.1 Parotocinclus cabessadecuia | reverse complement strand
TCATTTGGGCTCCATGTAGCCCCAGCCACATTCCAGCAGTTAATGGATGTGATATTGAGACCCCATCGGGAGTTTGCAGTTTCCGACCTAGATGATGCCTTGATCCACTCAGAGTCCTGGGCCGAGCACATCGAGCACCTGGGTCAGGTACTCACCAGCCTCCGAGAAGCGGGATTAACAGCCAACCCAGCAAAGTGCCAACTTGGGTTCTCTGAGGCCCATTATCTCGAGTACCGAAGCCCCATGAGGCGAAAGTCTCCGCGATCGCCAATTGGCCAAGACCCTGCACTAAAAGTTCCGTTCCGTTCATTCTTGGGTCTAGCCGGGTACTACCGGAGATTCATTCCCAACTTCTCCTCGATCGCATCCCTGCTCTCAGACCTCACCAAAAGGAAAGATAATCTGGACTGAGGAGGCTCAGAAAGCCTTCGACCTCCTCAAAGCCCAACTAACATCCCAACAAGTCCTTACCCAATTCGTGGGAGAAGAAGAACACCCAGTGATATACATCAGCCGGAGACTCAGCCCTGCAAAGCGCAAGTATGCCATCTTAGAGCAATAAGTTCTCGCAATCAAATGGGCCATAGACGATCTCCGGTTCTACTTGACAGGTAGGCCATTCACGTTGGTCATAGACCAACCCCTTTGCAGTGGATGGCGTCTGCGAAAGACATCAATGCACGGGTCATTTGCTGGTTTCTGTCTCTCCAGGGTTTCTCGTGCCACGTCAAACACCGGCCTGGGCGGCTTAATGCAAACGCAGATGCGATGTCCCGCAGACCCAATTCATATGTAGACAGTCCGGGCCCACCGGGAAGGTCTCTTGGGGGGGGTCTGTTGTGAGGACCGGCTCAAATGATCATAAGTGTGTGAAAAAAGGTGATCAATGCAATCTCTTTTTCATGGAAAAAAACAGAAATCCCTGGCTATTGCTCAAGAGGAGCTTCCCCACCAGGTGGTGATCCTGTCATTAGGTGATAGGAAGAGTGTAGGAAAAGGCTAACACAAAAGTCCTCTCTTCTGATAAAAAAAAATCTAGGGCTGCACTGATCTAATATTCTGTATTGGTATTGGCCCGATATGTGGCAAAATCACTGGAGCGGAGATCGGATGGGGGGAAAAACAGTATATCACGTATATGCTTTACCACAATTTGGACGACACGCCATAAACAGAGATATGTCACAAAAGCAATAGCTGGAACTCGAACAGCGTGGTCTTCATGTCAGCTGTTTGGAGTTATTGTAAACTGATGATAAAAGTAAAACAGACAAGTGCAACGTATGCAACGCCAGTGTTTCAAGAGGTGGTAGCAACATATCGGTCTATATTGCCAGATATTCAAGTTTTCAGTATCAATCAGTATCGGACATGAAAAAATAATATTGAGCCAGCCTTTAAAAAACAAGGCAATTTGTTCCATTCTGGCAAGACCTGGAGATCATAGAGTCTGTCCACAGGGCAGTCAGAGTTCACTAGCGCACTTCACTGATTTTTTGGAGAACCATATGTTAATGTATCTTTTGTGAAACCTGTGAAGATGAAGCTGCTGAGGCTGAACTAAATACTGACTGACTCCTGATGCGAACAGTGAGACAAATCCGTTGATAGGTCAGGGGATTTTTGAGAGCTGATTTCTGATTTCTGTTTCTTAGTTTTTGAGATATATGTATCAAATAAAATTTTCCTACTCCCTCGTTATCACAATAAGTGCTACTACTTCTGACACCCCAGCTGCATTTATTAATAACCTTCTAGACCCAGTGTTTAATACACCTAGGAAGCCTGATCATCTTGAGCTTGTAACCAACCAAATAGATAGAATGCATATTTCACTCAACCCTGAATATAGTTGCTCCTGCTGGGGTCAAATGTATTAGAGGGAAAAGGCTAGCACCTTCTTATAATGACCACACCCATACTTTAAAGCAAAAGCACTGAGTTTAGAAAGCGTGGCAAGATATTATTAAATAGTTGCATTGTCAATGCAGATCATCATACACAATGATCATGGAGAAGAACATTTATTACAGCACTACTTATTTATTCATTTACCAGTCAAGGTTGGAGCGGTGATTCAGTCATATCCCCAATTACCATGGTTATCTATACTATACTAATTTAAATTGTAATAATAATGTATCTATTTTTGCTATGATTTAATATACATTTAGTATTTATTTAATTAACATCTAGGAGGATCATGGAGGATGGGTCCCCTGTTGAGTCTTGGTCCTCCTGAGGTTGCCACTGTCGCCCTAGGCTTGCTCAACTTGGGATTGGCCTTTTAAGATCATGTATTACTGTAAAGCTGCTTTGAGACAATGTTACGTTGTTAAAAAGTGCCATATAAATAAAATTGAATTGAATTGAATTTATCAATTATTAAGAATCAAGAATTAGAAGTTGCCTATTGCATTTACACATTCTTTGTACATATTATTGTACATATTATATTTTTATTTTTGCATTTCTTGTAAATTAGAAAGTTGGAATATTAAAATTGGAATCTCGTATTATGTAAATCTGTGTCTTTCTTATCCATCCTGTTAGTTAAGTGTGTCACATGATGTGAATAATAGGTACCGCAGGTGTGTAATAGGCAGAGCATTAGGAAGCAAGTTGTCCCATCGGACCATCTACCCTGTTTCCCTAGCAATGGAGGAAGGCTCTCTGGGAAAATACATATACATATTGCACTCTTACAGCACTTGAGTATCAGTAACTCTTTTACAGTCAGCAAGAGACTACATCTTCTGCGGCAAGACTCTTACCACGGTACACAGGTATGTTAAATAAATTACATTATTTGATCTGTGCAGTTTTTGCATATGGAGTCTCACAACAGAGTGTAGTTTAATGCTTACATATCTCTAGATACTCCTGATTTTTTTTACCTCCTTAACAAATGTTTTCAACTTAAGATTTATTAATAACAGTGCTGATTCTATAAATGTCTTGTTTAATTCTGATTGGTTGAAGTATTTTTTTGCAAATGTCTATGCTATTATGCTATAAATACCTATAATAAATGAACAATGAATTGTGCAATAATCTATCTTTCTATCAATCAATCTATTATTGCTATGAGTGCTGAGTATTTATGTTTGAATGTATGTAGTTTTTAACAGACTGCCTCTGTGTATAGATTACTCTGCACAGATATCATGCCCAGCCAGCTTGAAGGAGCAATGAATGCCCTCATCCGAGTTTTCCACAACTATTCAGGCAATGAAGGCGATCAATACAAGCTAAACAAAGGAGAACTTAAGCAACTGCTGAACAGCGAGCTTACAGACTTTCTCACAGTAAGGCACTCTACAGACAAACATTGTAAACAACATAAAATCCTCAAAATGATCTTTCTCCAGCCAGTAATGGACATTAATTATCCATTGCACATAATGTTGCACTGTATAAATTATAGTATAGTATAAATATTACAGTTTTTCCTCAATTGCTTTAGTGCATTTCTCTGATCAGAATTAAAATCACCATAACTGTTCAACCTCCACAAGATTTTGCAATAATTTTGCACATCACAGTAGCAGTTTCTCATTCCTTCCAACAAATTGCAAATGCAATCCAATGTACCCTAAATTGGCAAGCATATATGAACCAAGCAGGACATATACTGTGTACATTATACTACATGGACATATACTGGACTCGACATTACTGTGACACAGAAATGGAAGGTCAGCATTGTGGAAGAGGGGTGAGGATGTGTACAGGAAGGGGAAGAGGACAAAACCGGGGAAGAGGAAGAAAAGGCCACATACAGTTTCCTGATTATACTAGGACTGCAATTATTTACCATGTGCTAGGTAAATTATACTAGGACTGCAATTATTTAAACCAGTCATGGCCTCACCATAGCTAAGGCTGGTTGAAGGGTGCAGCCAAATGTTGGGACTGTGTCTCAAATGTGAACCACTGTAAATTCAATCATTCAAACTTATCATGGGTTGAACAATTGTGTATACTAGACAGTAATTCAGCACTAAGCGAACTGCACTTCACTACTGTCACTGTCTCATACATAAAGCTTACAATGGAACAAATAATTTTACAGTTAGACTTACAGATTTGTTGCAGCACAGATTTACTGTATTATAGTGTAGTGCTACACTACACATTTGCCATATTTACAGTATGGTAATGTACTGCTACATTTTACAAGTGGAAAGCACTGTTATTGAACAATACAGAATGGGTTAAATCAGTATATCTATATGTTTACTGTAAATTACTGTGTTTCTGCACCACATATGATTGCAAAACAACCTTACAGAGGTGGAAGTGGGCCCATTTTTACAAGAAGAAGCCATTTGTGCAATGGTGACAGGTACTGTACTGTACTGTGAGTGTACTGTAGATTTCAAACCTGTGTGCTAATAGTGTATAGAGCTGTCTTGAGCCTTTTCAGATGCGATTATTATTTGATCTTTTGAATTGTAAAACACAGAGTGAATTGTCATAGTGAAAACATGACAAAGCCATTTTACTATCTTGTTCATAAACAATGGTGTCAGGACATTTTATATTGATGACAATGACAATTACTTGCTTTTGAGAAATGAACTATTCAAATGACATGCTTTTGCAGGCTATCAACTAGGTTTTGCAGTTTTTGCACTTACTATTGTTTAAATATTAATAGTGATATGAAAAATGCACCAAAGTCACTGAAAAACTGTAATATAGATTTATATCAATATAGGTTTATATATAACAATGAGTTTAGTTGGAATGCAGAATCTGCATTATTTTCAAGGGCAATTTGTAATTAAAAGGCAAGCTAGAAATAATAGAAAACACAAACAGAGCAAAGAGTACTTAAAATGCATGGGCAAGGGAATGAGACATGAGCAGTACATGCAGTGTCAATGTGATTCATTTTACATTACTCCAAATTTCACTGTGAATGACTCAGATACTCTTTGAAAAACAGACTAGGCTTACTGCTTGATAGTATTTTCTCTGTAAATAAAAAATTAGTTGTTATGTTACATATATACGTGAAAAAGTTGTAAATTCTAAGTAATGCAGAGTAGTATAATAAGCAATAACCAATAAGAGTGTAACATAAATTGATCAAAACTGTGTTGGTTTTTAGTGGGTTTTCAGTATTTTGTGAGTAACCTTGATCATCTCCTCACATTAGCTTTGATGATTGGCTACTGTATGTTGTATAACTGAAGTGACTGAGTTAAATGGTTAAAATAGGTTAAACCTTGTGAGACTTTCTGGCAAGGAATTGGTGGAGAAATGACAATCATAATAATCATTATAATAAATGATGATCATATTTAGTACTCTCTTTTTGTTTTTTTTATAGTCACAGAAGGACCCAATGCTTGTGGAGAAGATTATGAATGATCTTGACTCCAATAAAGACAACGAAGTCGACTTTAATGAGTTTGTGGTGCTGGTTGCGGCACTGACTGTTGCTTGTAATGATTTTTTCCAGGAAATGCAAAAAAACAAATGAGTCATTTAGCATCAGCATTTAGCATTATTGATGCTTTATAAAATAGATGTCCTAATAGCACATACATAAAAATCTGCTCTGTTACTTGACTGTAAATGACTTTAAATTACTGTAAATGTTTGCTGTTTTGTTGTTTGTTGTGCTTATGGATGTTCCTGTAGTCTACATGATGTTGCTATTATTCATCTAAATTAATCAGACTTTAATTTGTGACCTGTTCTATGACTTCAGAAATTTAATAAAAATATATTTGAAAACTGTAGACCCACTTTTTCAATGGACTGCAAGTTACACGGTATGTTGGACTATCCCCTATTTATTTATATGCTTTTTAGCTATATGTGTATTGAGGTAATATTTGAAACACTACACTGAAGTGAAACACTTTTGGTTATATTACATGAAAATATTGGAATCCTGTTAAGTAAATACACTTTTCACAGTTGTATGGCTTGTTAATATATGTGGAAATTGTATCATTTGTTGGTAGTGTTGTCAGGCATTTGCATGGTACTATCTACAAGTGATCAATTAATATGCATACAGATCACAATTGATCAATTTCCTATATGTGGACATATATTTAATAGAGAGACAAATCATTTGAAAAATGTTTACTATCTAACACAGCGAAAAACGAATGAACTTTAAGTAACCTTCTGAAAATGTTGCACCCCAAACTTCATATAAGAAACCTCAGTTTACCAGGAGGTGTGTGTCTTGGGTAAATATTTACATTTCCAACACCCTCAAGACACTCACACACACACACACACAAACATACGTCAAGTCATTTATTTATATAGCACCTTTTATAACGGAGCATTGTCTCAGAGCAGCTTTACAACATTATGTTATCTGAAAAGGTCAAACTCAAATTGAGCAAGCCTAGGGCAACAGTGGAAAGGAAAAACATCCTAAATGGTGTAGGGAAGGCATCTTGGGAAGAGCATCTTTCCATGGGAAAAGGTTTTTTGTTATATTTGTTATGTTTTTTATTGGAGTAATATGTATGAACATTTTAAATGAAATAAAAATTGGAATTGAAATTAGAAGTTTTCTGCATGTTTGGTGGGTAGTAAAGTCAAGCTGGTGCTCAGATTGTTTAAGACTTCAGAGTGCATGATTACCTTATTTGTCAGTTTAAGCTTCAGCATAATTAGAAAGTGGCTGTTGTAACAACCAATAAGGATTTGATTACAGATGGTGTTTAAGACCATCTTTGAATGGAAAAATCATTCAAAGTAACATGACAGAGATATGTCTCAGTAGAGAAAGCACTTATTTGGAATCTGTCATTTATAAGCTAATTTTGTGATGATATTTGTTAATTTATTCATCTTGGCTTTTTTAAAGTTTACGCTTTATGTATAAAACTAATGTACAATAACCTAATGTTGACTAAAGAAAAATGCAAATGATTGCAATCTTGGTTTCTTCGTTGCAAGTACTTGTCAAAGTAGGTTTTGATTAACACATTTAATATTATTTAAATTCCTACTAAGAATAAATGTAAATAGTTAAACAAAAGTGTGTTCTCTCTGCGCTATTAAAACTCTGAGCTATATAAACTCAATTTACCAAACACAATATAGAAAATTACATGTTCTCGAGGTCATCCTGTAATGTGGAGTGTTTTACAATGAGACAATCCTGTCACTGTGGTTGGAAGCTGCGGCCTCCAAAGCTTTGATACTTCCCGAATGAGAATCCAGTTGTTTGTTTAATTGAGTCCAAAGATTCAGCAATAGGCTGCAGAGCATTAGATAAAGCCGTGGTATGATCCAATAGTAAAGAACTCTTTGGAGTTTCAAGTGCTAGCAAAAAACGATACAGGGGATTAGTCAGGTTAGCCATGGTGCAAACTGCTGGCAAATCAGGCCTCTCTGTAAGCCCGGTTGAATCCTGAGTGAGACTGTAAGAGCATAGTAACAGCAGGGGAATCGGATACAGCACTAACTTGACATCCAGAGCCAGATCCCGCCGCCAGGGATTGCTCCAAAGTTGGTTGTAAGCGAGCAGAAGCAGATGCTGCTTTTAAAAGACTCCTCTCTCTTAAATTCCACGAAATTGGTTGAGTTTATTTTACGAAATAACGACTTTACAGTCGCTACAGATGTATTTTTATTATTGTTTGGTTACGAGAGCGGTGCTAACCCACGTCTACACAAAGCGCCTCCCAAACTGGATGCCAAACAGGCTTTATTGTAATATATTAGACAATTTAAACCAGCATTTCATCATAAGCTCAAAGATCAATTTATACTATATGAACTCAATTTTATATTTAAGTCCAGGGAATTTCACTACAATACAGTACAGAAAGTATTCAGACCCAATTTTTCACTCCTTGTTTAGTTGCAGCCATTTGCTAAAATCAAAAAGTTAATTTTATTTTTTAAGAAAAACTGAAATATCACATGGTCATAAGTATTCAGACCCTTTGATCTAACACTCATATTTAACTCACAATTTCTTTTTAGCCTTCTTGACATGGCTCCATTGAACTGATTGGACTTGATTAGGAAAGAGACACACCTGTCTATATAAGACCTCACAGCTCACAATGCATGTCAATGCACATAAGAATCATGAAGTCGAAGGAACTGCCCAAGGAGCTCAGAGACAGAATTTTGGCTAAGCACATATCTGGCCAATGTTACAAAAAGAGCTTCTGTAGCACTCTAGGTTCCTAAGAGCACAGTGGCCTCCATAATCTTAAATTGAAGAAGCTTGGCATGACCAGAACTCTAGACCTGGCCTTCCAGTCAAACTGAGAAATCGTGGGAGAAGAGCCTTGGTTAGAGAGGTAAAGAAGAACCCAAACATCACTGTGGCTGAGCTCCAAAGATGCAGTAGGGAGATGGGAGAATGTTCCACAAAGTCAACTATCACTGCAGTACTCCACCAGTTGGGGCTTTATGGCAGAGTGGCCCGACGGAAGCCTCTCCTCCATGCAAGCCATATAAAAACCTGAATAGAATTAGCCAAAAAACACATGAACAATTCCTATACAATCCCAACAGTGAAACATTGTGGTGGCAGCAATATGCTATGGGGGTGTTTTTCAGCTGCAGGGACAGGACGACTGGTTGCAACTGAAGGAAAGATGAATGCGGCCAAGTACAGACATAACCTGGAAGAAAATCTCTTCCCGAGTGCTCAGGACCTCAGACTGGACCGAAGGTTCACCTTCAATGACCCAAAGCACACAGCTAAAATAACAAAGCAGTGGCTTCGGAAAAACTTTACCATTCTTAACTGGCCCAGCCAGAGCCCTGACATGAACCCAATTGAGCATCTCTGGAGAGACCTGAAAATTGCTGTCTACCAACGTTCACCATCCAACTTGTCCCTTGTCCCAACTACTTAATATTTGGAAAAAACAATAAAGTTTATACATTTGAACATTAAATATTTTGTCTTTGTAGTATATTCAATTGAACAAAAGTTTAAAAGGATTTGCAAATCATCATATTCTATTTTTATTAATTTTTTTATACATTGACCCAACTTCATTGGAATTGGGGTTGTAGTCAGTTATTGATTACACATTACAATTAACAATTACTGCTGCCGTGTGCAACATGAAATTCTGGCAGCATTAGTTACAGCAGCATATGTAGAAAGAGGAGAACCAGAAAGTAACACATTCAACAATTCACTCATGTGAGACAAGGATGTACAAGTCAAGATCAAAGAGACTGAAGCCTAGCCCAGCCGGACTGACCGCCAGACATTTTTGGCTGAAGGTCAGGGACTTCGGACTTCAGCCCCAGTAACCAAGACATGAATCCCATTCTAAATCTATCCCAGTGTGAATGGGGATGTGCGTGTGTGTGTGGGGGGAGGGATTATTAGGCTCTAAGAGTTCAGTCAGATAATGTAGTGCCAGGCCATGTAGAGCTTTATAAGTTACAACAAGTATTTTGTAATTAGTGCAGAGATGTCAGCAAGTAAAGTGTTACAGTAATCCAACCTATTACGTAACAGAAGCAATAGCAATTCATGTGATATTGCTAATGTGGACATGTCAAGGGAGCGATTTGAATCAAATGACACACCTAAGTTTTTTAACAGTTGGACTGGGTGTTACCAAACAGCCATCTAGATTTATGTTGTAGCCAGATTTATGTTGTATGTTGTTGTTGTTATGTATGTTGTTTCACACTCTTGGGTCCAAGCTTTATCTGAGTAAAAATAAATTAACTGACGAAAAAAAACGAGAAAAAATCCAGGAAATCACATTGTAAAATTTTTAAATAATTTTTTTGTAAATTATGGTGGAAAATAAGTATTTGGTCTCCCACAAACAAGCAAGATTTTTGGTTATCACAGACCAGAAACAACTTCTTTAAGAAGCTCTTCTGTCCTCCACTCGTTACCGGAATTAATGGCACCTTGTTATATGAATAAAAAACACCTGTCCACAGCCTCAAATATTCAGACTCCTAACTCAGCCATGGCCAAGACCAAAGAGCTGTCAAAGGACACCAGGAAAAAATTGTAGACATACACCAGGCTGGAAACAGTAAATCTACAATAGGCAAGTAGGTGAATAAATCAACTGTGGGAGCAATTGTAAGAAAATGAAGACATACAAAACCATTAATAATTTCCCTCGATAATTTTACATGATCATGAGAATGGTGACCAAAAATCTCAGAACTACAGGGATCTGATGAATGACCAAAGTTCAAAGTAAAAGGCTACCATTGGTAACGCACTAGGCCGAGAGGGACTCAAATCCTGCAGTGGAGTATTAAGGGTGCTCTTATTGTTTTGCACCTCTGCAATTTTATTGGAATATATAGAGGTTGTCACACCACGGAACAAGGAGATGGAGGCAAATGCAGCTCACCAGGGTTTTATTAGGCAAAAACAGGGTCAGACAGTCCGAGGTCAAAACCGGCGAGGCACAACTAGAACCAGACAGGCGAGGCGAGAGCGGAGTCAAGGCATGGAAAAAGCGAGGTCGAAGCACGGTAGGTCTAGTGATAACGATCATGAAAAGCGCTTAGAAACGAGGTATGGACCAAGTGACTTAGCAGCGTGATAGTGGCGGGGGTGTGTATAAATAGGGAGAAGTGGAATTACAATCAGGTGAAACTAATGAGGTGTAATTAGAAGTCGGGTGACGGTGTGCGTGCGTTTGGACGGCTTTGGTCGCTGGAACCGCCCGAGGGTATGACAGTTGGTTCATCACATGCTGAGGGGCCGGTCTCTTATTGTAGTGTTCTTCTATTGCTCGACTGTCCCATTCACATAGGAAAGAGAAATTATTTGTGTATCCACCCTGCAGACCAAGCACAAGGGCAACCACCTTTAAGTCACAACAGGGACACCATTAATGCTGTTTCATGTTGTCGTAGGTTTCTTTCATGTGGACTGCATAACCCATTGCAGCTGATGGTCGTGCGTTACCATTGTGCAGTAAGACATCTTTGAGACTTTCGAAGAGTTGATAAATGGCCTGGATTAGGTGCATCTGGGCAATGATGCCTTGCTATCACCGATGTAACAATGAATTCTGAATCATATCAGATAATTCTAAAGAAAAATGTCACTGCATCTGCCCATGAACTGACAAATGTGTAATGGATCTTTTTCTCAATAAATAAATGGCCAGGTATTTTTGTCTCATTTGTTTAACTGGTTCCTCTTTATCTACTTTAAGGAGTTCTGAAGAAAATCTGATGATGTTTTAAGTGATACTTCTGGAGAAATACAGAAGATTCTAAAGGGTTTACAAACTTTTGAGCACTACTGGATCTCTATTACGGAATAGGTCATTTATTTATTTATTTTTGCATCATTTGTTTTTCAGATTGTCGCGCAGTCAACTGCAGATGGGATGCGACTTTGAACCAAACAACCTCTGTGTCTGGAAGCTGATCCTGCTGCTGAAACAATGATCCCGTCTTCAGGCGGGAGTTCTTCATAGAGTCACATGACCACCAGATTCTGTCCACGCTTGTGCGCTGCAGCTCATCAGTGCCCTCAAACTGCTCAAGCGCATGTTCTTGAACCAGCTCGTTAAAGCAAGGGAAGTCGCACCATGCTGTTCTCTCTGCGGGAGCTGGTGCAATGGCTCGGTTTTGCCACTTTCGAGCTGTTTCTCCATCTGGTAGCCCTGCTGATCTTCACTGTGCTTGTGGCTATACGTGAAGACTTGCCGACCATTACCATTACCTGGTGGCAGGTCTTTGTGCCTCTGTATGCCGCGGATGGCCTCAGCACGTACTTCACGGCGATCGTCTCCATCCGCCTGTACCAGGAAGGCGAGGAGCGGCTGGCCGTGCTGCGCTTGCTCTGGGTGCTCACTGTGCTCAGCCTTAAGCTAGTGTGTGAGGTGCTGCTCTGCCAGAAGCTGAATGATCATACACCTGACCCGCTCTTCGGCCTTATTGTCTCCCCGCTCTTCATTCTCCTGCAGCTGCTCATGATTCGTGCGTGCCGTGTCAATTAAAATACCACTTGGCTCCACCTGTTTTTTGAACTTATTTATAACACTTTGAGCCACCAGAGATCTCTCTCTCTCTGTCTGTCTGTCTGTCTGTCTGTCTGTCTGTCTGTCTGTCTGTCTGTCGCAGAAGCAAACACGGGCTGAAAGGCCTAACTTTTCTACAGGTATGCACCGCTTAACAGCCGCCATGTGCTTTGTGGAAGTGCACCTTATGTAAGATGGAAAAGATCTCAACACTGATGAAAATGGGTTGCTGTTTATGGCCGAGTGGGATTATGCGTTCGTGGTTGCGATGCCGCCTAATGCACCAGATGATGCGGTTATATGGCATATTAAATTTGTATATGAGAAAAATGTACGTTATTCTGACCTGTTATTCTTCAGATGGGAAAAGGAATGCTGTCCCTTTCTGAAATCTTCAATATATGGCGATGCCACAATAGAATATTTTGTTTTCAATTTTAAAACTCCATGTCTAGGTATTTATTTTAATTGCAGGGTCTGTCGTTTTTGCACTGTTTACGCTTCAATAATAAAAATAAGACATAGAAAAGGAATGTATTCAACCAAATGTACTCTAGGAATGGGGGGCTGTCTTTTATGTGACAGCGCCACACGTTTGTTATATTTTCGGTACTTCTGAAGTGAATTTTTGCAGCATGTGGAAACATGTGGCTCTGGTGTGTCTGCCAGAGACATAGTCCTTCTTACACAGCTTGTTTCTCTCCTGCAGTACATTAGCTTCCCTCCACAAATCAAAATCAATTCTTAAATGGAATCTAATCTGGGACTGCCCGACAGTCCACATACTATTATAGCACTGTGGAAGGCAGCTCCAGCTCAGTAGTATCCATGGCTGATCATCCCGGTGCTTATGAGGAGCGCAGTGCCAAAATGTACCAAATGTTGCTCAGCATTCAGGCTGCTCACGCTGAGACCACTTCGTGTTTAATGAAACTTTCTGCACTAGAGGCTGCACTGTGTGGCATTACAACAGCCAATGTATCTGTGCTAATTAAAAGGAAAGGAACCTTATTGGCCAACGGGTGTTATGCGGAACATACCTGTACTTATATGGCGTCACTGCATCTACAGTAAAAGTAATGTGCAATTCGAAACTTGTCATTGCTGTTCCAAGTGCTGTGTACTCTTGTGAAAGGTTTTCTCGTGTGTGTGTGTGTGTGTGTGTATATATTGTAAATAAACTGACAGTCGTCCTTCATTTCGTCTATACTGTTTTGGCCCACAATGACCGCTGTTTGAACTCAACTTTTTTTTGATTCATAATCTAAAACCAAAATGAAATATCCCATGATGAAATATCCCCTAATTCTTGTAAGCAGTGTAGATTGTGTGTGGTTTCAGATGTAACTAGTGCAGTATGTAGTGCAGTAGTAAATGTTTACTTATTGTGTGTGTGTGTGTGTGTGTGTGAGTCGTTCACATCACATTGTAATTATATAAACATAAACACTCATACAAACTGCAGCTCTCATTGGCCACCTCATTGTCTCTGCATTAATTGTCCAATTTCCAAGTACCACATAGCAACACTTTATAGTTCTACAATTACACACTGTAGTTTCATCTCTTTTTCTACATACTTTATTCGTCTGTTTTACCAGTTCATGAGAGAACAGAGTAAAGGGGACCAACTAAGTTTGATGAGAAACAGATGGACTAGAGTCTGTAATTGTAACTACAAAGCACTTCTGTGTGGTAAAGTGGAACTGAATAAAGTGATCAGAGAAACTACAGAATTAATAAGATCTCCTTTATGCGATAGGTTGCACTCCTCAAACACTTGAAGCTTTGCAGCAAGTTTGAAATGGTGACGTGGTTTCATTTGTGATGGTGTTTTTCTTATTCTTCATTAATCTTTTCCCCTATCACTTAATCCAGTTATAAGTGGACCACAAGGCAGGTACCAACCCTAGACAGGGCTCCAATCCAGCACATACACATTCATTTGCTGGCCTAGCATGGAATGGTGGAGGAAACCCAAAAAGACATGGGGGAAAACATGTTAACTGGACACAGGCCAGAACTTGTACATAGGTCTCTAAAACGGTGAGGTTATTATTAATATTATTATTATTCTGCCATCTTTAGGGTTGATGGAGCGGTCAGGCTACAGCAGAAGAGGCACACATCAGATGCCATTGGTTGGATCCATCCTGTCTCATATTAACAGTTCAGCCTGGTGGTGCTGGTTAGAAATGGCATGGAGCATACTTCCTTCTCACACTTTAAGCACCACAAAACTAAATGAGCATCGTTTAAACACCAGAAGCTGAGTATTGTTACTAAACATATCAATCTTCTGATGAGCAGGATAACGCACCATGTAAGAATGCTCAAAACATTGACACACTCACACTGGTTTCTTGAAAATTACCTTCACAGTCATCAGATCTCAGTCCAAAAAAAGGAGATTTGGGATTTGCCTGATGCTATTCTATCAATATGGGCTAGAATCTCTGAGGAATGTTCACAGCAAGGTTGTTGAATTTATGTCATGAAAAATTAAGGCAAAAGCTGATCCAAGCCGTTACTACCAAGGTGTACCTAATAGATTGGGCAGTGATTCTAAATTGCTATTGTTATTAGATTTAGCAGAACTGATTTCTGCTCTAGTGATGTTTGTTGTGATCCGGCGCGTTTTTAATGACGATGAAAATCCCCTTGCCGCCAGTAGATGGCGTAAAAGTAGCGATCCTGACAACCTTTGAACGTTTATTATTATTATTATTATTATTATTATTATTATTATTATTATTATTATTATTATTAATAAGTACAACTATAAGTATTAGTGTTTTTGTTCTTTTTTTCTGTAATCCAATAAACATAAATATCGCTCATTCTTTAAATAGGTTTACGAGAAAAAAACAAAACTACAAAGAGCATAAATTTATTCTGTTCTTGTAACAGTTAATTCCCAACTTCTCATCTTTTAGCTAACATTTCAAAAATGGTTGTCATTCCTAAAATGGTTGCCAGTTACATGGGCTATAGTACAAATACTAAAACTATAAGTTGTATTCTTTAGTTACACAGCCACTGCACAGAAGAACAAAAAAGTGAGTCAGTTTTATTGTTGCTGAACTTTGCCTGGATATTTAAAGTTTACAGCTGGCCATGTAGCTCATTGTGTTTGTAAATGTCAGAACCTGTATAAAGCATTCACCACTTCACCACACCCACAGCACACAACAGAATCCTACTCTGTCTGACATTACAGTTTATTGAATACGATAAATAGGACTCCACGAAGCTGGAGATAACGCATCTAACGTAGTGACATAGGCAGGTGCTTAATGGTCTTGTAACACAATCTGTATTTCTGTTCCCTTAATCTTATTATAACAGGATCATGTGAGGTATCATATTTTCCTACCTGCTTAGAAGACATGCTGTTCTATGAGGACTAGAGGAACATTGTAATGCTATTATACAGTATCTCACAAACCCCTTATATTTTTGTAATTATTTGATTATATCTATTCATGGGACAGCCCGGAGGATCTGATACTTTGACACAATGTAAAGTATTCAGTCTGCAGCTTGTATAACAGTGTACATTTGCTTTTCCCTCAAAATAACTCTACACACAGCCATTCATCTCTAAACCACTGGCAACAAAACTGTGCCCAAAGCATCAATTTTTTTGTGTGGCCACCATTATTTTCCACAGAGTTTATTAGAACTTCACAGTTTGCCACTGGAATGTTCTTCCACTCCTCCATAACAACATCATGGAGCTGGTGGATGTTAGAATGCTTGCACTCCACCACCTTCTTCCCCACAGATGCTCAAAAGGGTTTAGGTCTGGAGACATGCTTAACCTTCATCCTCAGTTTCAGTAGCAAGGCAATGGCCATCTTGGAGGTGTGTTTTGGTTCCAGTAATCCATGTTCTTACTCTGATTGTCTTCAGCAAGCTGTTTGTAGGTTTTCTTTTGGCCCACCTTCAGAATAGGCTTCCTTCTGGGACGACAGCCACACAGAAAACTGTTATACAGTCTGTGGCGTTTGGTCTGAGCACTGAAAACCTGCCCACCTCCAGCCCTTTAAGGTCTGCAGCAATGTTAGCAGTGCTAGTACCTCTGTTTTCAAAGCCAACCTCTGGATATGATGCTGATAAGGTGCACTCAACTTATTTCGTCAACCATGGTGAGTTCGGTTCCGAGTGGAACCTGTTCTGTTAACCCGCTCATTTTGGCAGCACAGTGTTGGCAATCTTCTTATAGCCCTATAGCCTAGGTCATCTATATGTAGAGCAACAATTCAGTGTAGAGAACTTTCAGTGACCAGTATGAGAGCAATAACACAAAATGTAACACACCTGCTTCCCTCTCACACCTGAGACCTTGTAACACTAACGAGTCACATGACACCAGGGAAGTAAATGGCTAATTGTGTACAATTTGGCGATTTTCATTTAGAGGTGTACTCACTTTTGTTTCTCTCTCTCTCTCTCTCTCTCTCT
>JAYJMA010127256.1:0-16453 GCA_036873895.1 Parotocinclus cabessadecuia | reverse complement strand
TTAAAGGTTTATTTATGTATTTTTCTTAATTACAGTAAAAGGGTTGCCACAGTGGGTAGTGCTTTCAGCACTAGTCGCCTTACAGTGATAATGCCCTGTGTTCAGTAACCAGGATGAGTGGTCTGGGTCCTTTCTGTGTGGAGTCTGCATGTCCTCCCTTTGTCTATTTTGGTTTTCTGTGTGTACTCTGGTTTTATCCCACAGTCCAAAGGTCTTGCTAAAAGTGCCCCTAGTGTGAATGTGCCCTAATATTGGATAGGTGGATAGGTGTCTAGAGTTGTTCTTGTCTTACGCCCTATGCCGCTAGTATGCTCGTGCAAACCTGTCCAAGATCAAGACCTGCCCTGATATGAAAGTGAGTGAATGAATGAGAAATGACAGTAAACGTACAAAAAGCAATAATTTCCTTCCAGCTTAGTAGGTAGGGATGTATCAATATACTCTGCTCACGATTTGATTTAATCCATTATGTTGAGTTCACATTTCAGTTTACTTATGATTTTTATTTCCGAAGTGTAAACAATGCAAAACAACAACTTTTTAGTTATTTAACAGATTATACTGGAAACAGAGGTTTAACATCTTAATACAGTGGTGAATTAAATGGTTTCATCGTTAAGCCAGTTCAAATCTGAAGTCAGAAGTCAGAACCCAAGTCATTAATCACGCACTCTGAAGCTCGCTCATACAGATACAGGTTGTACCTGGGTTTAAAGGCTGAAAAAAAATTGAACATACCATTTGATGTCAGAATTGGCCATTTTAAGAAGTGTTCTAATTGCGAGGTTCCACTGTAAAATGTGCTGTTGTAGCTTCACCACATATTGAATAACAGTGATTTTTTTTCTTAATGGGCCTGGGAGTATGATGTATGATTGAGCCCTTTAGTGTTCAAGAAACACAATTGCAACAGATGGCGTAATAAACAAAACGTATATCTCCACGATGCACATCATACAACATTTTACGATATATCATGATGCATTGTTACACCCATATTAATAGTAGACAAGGTTGCATTATGTTCTTGTGTGCAAGTTGCAATTTGTGTATTGCGCTTATTGCAGATTATGTGCCCTTATCGACATGATGGGAACCATCAACCAACGGTAATGGAATGCAGCGATTTGCAGGTCCCTTATTGCATCACTTCATCTTAGTGGCACTTTAAAATAGTTAATAAACAGTTTCTGCTTTTTTAAATGACTTACTTTAAGTGGTGTCTCTCTGTACTTACTAAGCCATGCAAATATAATTAGCATTTTGCTGCTGTTTCAATGTTGCTTGACTCTCTTCCCGAAAGTGGGTCACTGTAGTCAGTGAAAGCAACATGCTGCCTGAATGTAGGGCACACCTTATTGTTCATAGATGAAAGCAAATGAAGGAATGTCATTACCCATTTATTCAGTAAGATTCAAAACCCAGACGTATTTAACACCATTTGACAGCCATTTTACATTACCTTTATGCTGTGTACACAGTTATTCAGAATCGTTCTTTTTTATTTTGAACATTGTTTTTGGTGGGTGGATACTAAATTGAAACAGGCAAAAAAGAATGTATGAAGAACTCCCAAAACAGGGAGAAAGACTTATCATGTAAAATAGAATGAACACCAAAGGGTGGCACAGTGGTGCAGTGATTAGTGCTTTTGACTCAACTCCAGAGACTGTTGGTCTGTTGGTTTGATTCTCATCCTCAATGTCCCAGTGTGGAGTTTGTATGTTCTCCTCTCACATTCCAAATACATGCATATGGTTTTTTAGCGTCTGCGAAGTGTTAAATTGTGAGTGAGTAAGTGAGTAAGTTTTGGGATCTGAGATAGTGAGAGATTAGAGTTCTAGGGTTAGTGGTATGGTTAGTTCCTGCCTTGCACCCCAGTTAAACCCAGGTTACACCTGACCATGAACTGGATTAAGTGGTAATAAGAATCAGTATAAGAAGACCAAACAGCAAGGTTGTTTCTTTCTATTTTCAAATTAATTTTCAGTGTTCCTGGACATCCTATGCTTATAATGGCATATATTGAATAGAACACTGTACTGCATCATTGTTGCTTTTATAAAAACATAACTTGAATGATCATGTAGTTTGCAAACTCCATACAGATCAAACCATAGGTAGTACTTTGAACAAACAGCAGTGTTTTCACGAGAAAAAGTGATTTCAATGTTCAATTAACACAAAATAATGCCTTGTTAATATCAGTATTCTGTCCTATTGCTAGCTAGCTCAAAATAGTTGAGCTTTTTAGACAGTAGTTTTTCCACAAGAGGCCTGTACATCAAAGAAGAAATGTAAAAATGTGTTCCTGTTTCTCTTGATCATCTTTGTGATGTTTCTACATCTTCAATGGAGACCATCTGTAGGTAAACACAGTTAATTTGACATGATTTGGAAAAATACACACCTGTCTATATAAGGTCTCGCAGCTACCAATGTCTAGCTCTTCTCTTTGGGGTTTCAGCACTTTGACTTTTTGTTACACCCATATGCCAAAATGTCTATAGTGCTCTCCAGAAGGAAGCATGTTTGTTCATCTGGCCTTTTTCATAGCTGTTATAACTGTGCCCCTGTTCTTGCAGTGTTGCAGCAGTTGCAATGCACTATTAAATATTAGAAAGGTGCAAGGACTTCTGCAAGGTTCTTACTACTTCAAAGGACTTTTCTCAGCACGTAAGAACTCTGAGTGATGTAGGTTTGCGGTGACTAGTCCAGTCGTAAGAGTACAGCAATTGGTCCAGACAAAGTGACACGTGTTTAATAACTGATACAGCTACAGTGCTTTTTTTAGGTCAATCGCCATGATTTATTATACTTGTACACTGCCATCCATAGAAACGAGAGATCTTTGCAATAATATTAATAAAATACAGACAAATAGACTGACAGTGAGGTTTTACGAAGCTGTAGGACATATAACTTGACTATCAGTTGACTAAGCTAAACCAAACGTGTTATCTTTGAACAAATGTAGCTCTTAGGGATTTGCTCCTGTTCCTCTTAAATTAGTCCTGTAACTGTTTGGTGTGAAAGTGGCTTTAGAATACCTTTCCCTGTACTCACTCACAGCACACCTGACAGCAGAGTATGTGAGTGAATTTCATTCTGTTAGGTTTAATGGCTTTTAAATTGTTAAAAGAAAATTACTGCACTGAGGTAAAAGCTATAATTCAATTTACTGATTTAACTGTTAGTGGATGCTCTGCTCTGTCTGCTTGTGCCAGCATACCCTCAGTTCAGCAATGCAGGCAAAGTATTTCAACAAATCCTCGCACAGATGTTGTGGAATTATGCGTCTGTACTCATGCCCTAGTATGGAAATGAACATGCTGAGCAAAATACTTGTTGACAGATACTACATACCTTTCCCCTTTTTAAATAATTTAAAATCACATTGAATTACATATCATGTGATAATGCTAAAAATACGTGTTTGTCTGTAGTTTGAAATACTCAATCAAAATGTTTTCATTATCAACCATAGTTGTGTGTTCCAGGGTACTCTCACATCACTGTATGGTAAAGATTATCTACAGCATTTGGAACACAGCTATGTTCATGGTTTGTGAAGTTCAGATTTATTTCTAAAGCACAATCCCAGATAAATGAGTCAGAACAGAACCTGCAAAAACGGCATATATCAAGACATGTAAACATTGCCCACTCCTAAATAGTGGACACCTGTCATTGGCAGGCTAGAACACTGTAATTATGTAACTGTAAACATATCTGGTGCAATGTATTTTCTACTCTTTAAATCAACTTTGAAATGTTGATATAGCTGTTGCATATTTAAGTGTTCTACTGATATCATCCACCATTATAATTCCAAATGGTTGTGTAAATAGTTACAATTCTTTCACCTACATCTGCGATGAGTGACTTTAAAACCCCTAAAATATTATTTTACACCCCTTATTAAGAATATATGAGAATTACTTTGGTTTTAAAGTAGTTAACACTAATAAGTTTGTTGTATGTGTTGTGCCATCTGTCAGGCTTCTGACAACAGCTATATGCTTTTTACCATACCTATGATTTGGAGAGAAGCCAAAAATCATTCTTCTGGTTGCTAAGTCTGCATGAAAAATATAAATTACATAATAACAAATAATTAGATGTACTTCACAGTCAAAAATGAGTTGATGATAGAGGACAACATAACTAACTTTTTAAAATATACAGTGAGTAAATATCTGATACCCTGCCAAGTTGCCCCACCTACAAAGAATGGAGAGGTCTGTTATTTTTAACTGTGGGAGACTGAATAACAAAAAATCTAGAATATAACAGTGTATGCTTTTTAAATAATGAATTTGCATATAACAAGTATTTGATCACCTGCCAACCAGCACGAATTCTGGCTCTCACAGATCTGTTTTTCTTTAAGAAGCTCTCTTATTTTGCACTCATTACCTCTGTTAATTGCACTTGTTTAAACGTGTGACCTGTATAAAAGACACATGTCCACACACTCACACTCCAACCTCTCCACCATGACCAAGAACATAGAGCTGTCTAATGATACGAGGGACAAAATTGTAGACCTACACAATGCTGGTATGGGTTACATGACAATTGGCAAGCAGTTTGGGGTGAGAAGGCAATAACTGTTGGCGCAGTTATTAGAAAATGGAAGAAACATAAGCTCACTGCACAGGAAGACCTCAGAAGAGTTGGGACTTCAGCGTGATCAAGAACTATAGGAAACGTCTGACCTTTGTAATTGCAAACAAAGGTTTCTGTACCAAATTTTAAGTTATGTTTTTCTATTGTATCAAGCAATAAAAATGCAAATTAATTATGTAAAAAACATACAATGTGATAGCTCACATTTGAACTGTACATACAATAAAAATTGCAGGCCTCTCTATTCTTCTGTTATTCTGTAGGTGGAAAACTTGCAAAATGTCAGTGTATTAAATACTTATTTCCCCACTGTGGAAGTTTGTACATTTCATAAGTGCAAGAACAGCCTTTTTTCTGAATATGTAATATTAAGTTTAAAAAATACCGTAAAGTCCACATGTTTTAGATTGTAGGACAAACTAAATTCTATTGTAATATCACAAAACAAAGAAACAGAAATTGTTTCGAAAACTAAATGAAACATTCCAGAGAGAATAGGTGACTTTAAAATGCAACAGATTGTAATTTCTTGCATAGAATACTAGGCCTATTCACCAAGGTGGCAGAGCAGTTATGTTTAAAAAATATTTTAATAATTCATAAATCATTGTCTGAGAAAAACAACAAGGCTGCTCGATACGGTAGATGAAATGTGAATAAGATCCTTGCACTTCTCATTCAGCAAGATTTTACACAAATAACATTCTGACAAATTTCATTAAGCAGATATGTGTGAACAAGCACCTCAGTGACCCTCTAATATGTGTTATAACAATTGTTTGACCAACTTAGAAGTTGTTTTCATAGCCTAGTACAGAGACATTATGATTCAGAGGCCTTGCTAAGTATCTTTTGGCAGTCTTGGGTCTTGAATGACAACCTTCTAGTTAATACGCATGTGCTAAAAACTCAATTTCAGCATTTTTATCACGAATGTATTACTTGTGATTGGGATTAATGAGAGAAGTACCTTACATGCTAAACTGTATTTGTATTAAATATTTGGTGTGTCAGTGCCATCTAGAGTGGAAGAAGTGAACAATCATAAATCACGGCAATATTCTACATATATACACTTTATTAGGAACGCTACACTAATACTGGGATTTTTAGATTCTGCTTCATGTTCAGATGATTGAATTTTACAGTTTGTGCAGAGTTACCTTGTCCCAAGGTTGTTCTGTTTGATTCCGATGGAGTGACTGTCAAGGTCGGTGAAGAACACTGAACCCATAGTCATGGTTTTTTAACCAGTTGATAACTTTGTGACATGGTGCATTACCATGCTGGAAACAGACATTACAAGATGGCACATGGTCAGCACTTAAAAATCATTCAATGTGATTTCCTGGATTTCTTTTTAGATTCTGTCTTTCACAGTTGAAGTGTACCTACAAGAAAAATTACAAACCTCCTCTTTCTTTGTTGGTCAGTAAATTTGCAAAATCGACAGTGTATCAAATATTATTTTTCTCACTGTACAACACCCCATTATCTGCCTATATAGCATTTTGGCAATCGTGACACGATCAAACCTTCCATTCTGAGGGTTGATATGAATATTAATTAAAGCGGCTGGTCTGCATCTGCATGAATTATGTATTGTGCTGCTACCACATGTGTTGGATATTACATAAATGAGACAGGCAGGTTTTTTTCAACAAATTACTTAGTCAGTGCATCACTCACGCTCACTTATTGGACACTTAACCCGGATTATTCATAATTTTGTCAGCAGTAAAGAGTGATAATGACCAGTAGTAAGTGAGGGAAGGTTGGCATATCAAGTCATTTTAAGCTTTTAAAAACTTGATGTAAAAATACTTTTGAGGTTGAAATATGGAACTTGGAATCAATAAGAACCGGAATCAAAAAGCAGAATCGAAATCAATGAAATGCAAACTCTAATTGAGCCACATTTTAGTTAAACAAATTTAAATGCATCAATCTCCAGCAAGATACATCAGCAAGACACACCTGTTTTCCTACATACTTTGTTAGTACCCCTTACATCTCTAATAGTCAGGGTGCTGGTATATAAGTGTGTGTTTTGCTGGTGGACACAGCAGTGCTACTGGTGTTTTAAACACTATGTTCACTTGGTGTGTTCACGTCTGTGTTATTGCATTTTGTGTTAGCCATCCTCTAATCCTTTATCAGTGTTCGCAGGTGCTATGTCTGGCGCATTAGGTTCTAGGTCTAGGCACAAAGTTTCTGTCTGGCAAACTTCAGACAGGCCTGGACATGTACTGGCTTAAGCAGAGGGACACACCTGGCACTGCTGGATTTGAGTCCCTCTCAGTGTAGTGTGTTACTGATGGTAGCCTTTGTTATTTTGGTCCCAGCTCTCTGCAGTTCATTAATCGGGTCCCTCCATGTAGTTCTGGGATTTTTGCTCACTGTTCTCATGATCATTTTAACCAAACAGGAACAGATCTTGCGTGGGGCCCCAGATCGAGGGAGATTCTTGTACGTCTTCCATTTTCTTACAATTGCTCCCACATCTGATTTATTCACACCTACCTGCTTGCCTATTGTAGATTCACGCTTTCCAACCTGGTGCAGGTCTGTAATTTTTTTCCTGGTGTCCTTCGACAGCTTTTGGTCTTGGCCATGGTTGAGTTTGGAGTCTGACTGTTTGAGGTTGTGGACAGGTGTCTTTTATACAGATAACGCAGTCAAACGTTATGAAAGAGCTAGGACCCAAACAAAACACAAAAAGGGGAAAAAGCTGTACGCATACGAAGAATGCCACAAACAATGCTAGAACCCACACTTAAATAACGGGAGCCCCAGGTGTTAGTCATCACGTCACCAATTAAACACCAGATACTCCACCTCACCTCCACCTCACCCGGTTTCTCTGTAATGGCACCCAATGAAGACGGCGACTCACACGGGAGCGCGAGGTAGGTCTCCTAACAAAACAGGTGCCATTAATACAGGTAACGAGTGGAGGACAGAAGAGCTTTTTAAAGAAGTTGTTACAGGTCTATGCGAGCCAGAAATCTTAATTGTTTGTGGGTGACCAAATACTTATTTTCCACCATAATTTACAAATAAATCCTTTAAAAATCCTACAATGTGATTTCCTGGGTTTTCTTATTTTGTCTCACATAGTTTAAGTGTACCTATGATGAAAATTACAGACCTCTCTCATCTTCCTAAGTAGGAGAACGCACAATCAGTGGCTGACTAAATAATTTGTTGCCCCACTGTATCTGCTTTAATGATCCATCACAGAACTGAAAATTAACTTTGCCAAGGACACTGACTCAGCCCCATAACATGACAGACCCTGGCTGTTGGACTTGGAAAAAGGTAAAAAAAAATTCTGCTGAACTGAAAGTTCCCAAGCACAGAGAATTCCATAATTCTTAAATGGAAGAAATATATAGCTGACTATCGCCGACAGCAAAGAAGAATGTCAGAAAATCCAATTCCAGGTGCGCTAACCTTGTGACATCATCATCAACCAAGAAGACTGGAGGCGCTAATTGATGATAGTGCTGAGTAAAGGGATCAAATACTTATGTCAATGCAATATTAATGTTTAACTTTCAAATAAATTAGCAGAAACCTCTCAAATTCTATTTCAATTTGCCATAATGGGGTATTGTGTGCAGAATCGTGTGGAAAAACACAATTTATTCTATTTTAGCACACAAAATTAAAGGGTAAAGACTTTACAAATGCATTGTGCCTATGAGTCTTGGTCTGTATAACCCAGCTCTAATTTTTATATAAATATTCATAAACCATCAAATTAAATATTCAAACAAACAAAGGATAAAAATAAATAATATACACTTCCAGACATTTTCCAGTTCACAAAAAGTGAAGCCAATATGGAATCTGTGCAGCAGGATATAAGCAAAACATGCAAAACAATGCTAATAAATTCAACTGTCACCAAGGTAAGTGATCATCTTCATACACAGTAAATTATGGAAATATTGTGTGATCACAACATTTTTTATTAATAATCTGATGAGTTCCAGTTCTATCTTGAATATCAGCAAAAAGGCAAAAAACACAACATATATAACTTTTTCAGTTCATTTATCAACCTGTAGCTGAGTATCTAAAGCATGTTGACAAAGGTGCATTACTGTAACATTTGTTTATTCAAGAACATAAAATAGATGTACTGCATATGCTAAAAAACACATTAAATACACCACAACAGCCATTGACCACAGTGAGGGAAAAAAGGAAGCACTTAAATGAAAAAAGTCCCATGAAATGTATATACACTGTATGGCCAAAAATTTGTGAAAAGAAGACACTCAAAGTTAAATACCTTGTACAATTAGCATGAAATGATGCCCTCCTTTAAACTATTAAATATTCTACTTTTCTGGGAATTATTCCAAGATCAGGTTATTGTGCAGGCCAGTATTTTTCTTCTGTACCAAACTTGGCTAACCCTTTTCTTTTCACCTGTGTTTGTTCCAGGAGTAACAGGAAAGGATATATCCTAAATTGTTACCACAGGATTGATAGTACAAACACTTCAGAATGTACCGAATACTGTATAACTAAGAGGCAAAACATCAAAAGACAACACCAGGACATTATTCCTCCTCCACCAAACTTTACAGTTGTCATTATGGTGATAATGTTAGCATTCTTCTGTTATCCACCAGTCCAAGATTCATGAATCATGGTCCAACTTCAGTGAAGTTTACACTACTCCTACAAACAGAGTAGCATAGTCATGGAAATCCAAACCCTGAAGCTTTTGACAAACAGACCTTTTTTTGCGTGGATTTCTATACAAGCTAACTCTAATGTGTACTGCAAACAAAGCAGTTGAATTTTGCATGCTATTCTCTGCCATTCATGAACTTGAGTGGCATATAATTTTGTGACTGAGCTGTGGTTGCTCCTAGATGTTTAGTTTTGGTCTAGACTTCTATTACAGCTCAATATGGAATGCTTCTCTTCCAGTACTTGTCTTTGGAGATTATATAAGTGTTTGCTTGGTTTATTGCACCTGTTACCAATAGTTGTGGCTGAATCCACCACTGTATGAATGCTTTGGCCATACAATGTATGCAGTCAGACCTGCTGCATTATGGCAGATCTGCTTTATGAAGTGAAAATAATTAAATGCTTACTATGTGCATATCAAGTGGGATTTGTACATAACTGCACCTAACTATGAGACATAGAATGTGATCCTACTCTTTTTCATAAATATAAGCAATATTGTGCAAAAGAATCCTCCAAAATACTTAGCAAATTATCTCTTTCTTCTTAAATATGTCACTGTTTATTATATAACAAGCACACAGTCTTTTAAATTCTTCATTTCTTTTTGGGACTATCAGACCTCTATCTGCATGGCATTTCTGTCAGTGTCTTTATGTACTCTGTCCATACTGAAAAAAAGGAATCATGATGTGAGTATCTGAAGTTCATAGGGTTATTGGCGTATCTTTATGTAGCCAAAGTTGGAGAAAGCAAACCCAAGCAGCCAGAGACATGCCTTTTTTAATTTCTTAAATATTCATGGCATCAGTCGAAAGACTCCACACCTTCCAGATGGTCTGGTATGGGGAGGCCAGTTAGCACTGTGAGACATTTATTCCATATGTTAAAGACGGGGCACACAGGCTGGGAAAAGGTGACGTGAAAAGTGTGAAGGTGCTGAGAGCTCACAGCATCATAGAATGTCAGTGAGCCAGCATCATAGTCCAGGAGCACACCGACTCGCCTTAGGTGTGGTGAGGGATCGATGGGCATCTCTCTACTGTTGTGCCTCACCACCCAGGAATTGTTGCATCGACACAGCACCCACGACAGTGGATTTTTTCCAATCCATTCATGCTTGGGTGCAGATTTGTAAGCAATGCCCACCGCATACCTAAGAAAAAAGTCATGTATTGGTGATCAATTTAAAAGGCGATCAGTGGCAGTTACTGTTCAGAAAATTGTTCAATTGGTAATTCTAATTAGGTGTGTTTTATAATCCCTTCTGTACTTCTACATTGAATAAGCACTTTGGATGGACAGGTAATCAATGCATTTAAAAGTCATCATCCAAAAGAGAAGCCACACCTTGCACAACTTGATTACTAAGTAATGAGTCTGTATGTAGCTAAGAATGGGTGCACAGGTATGCAGCATTTGACGCCCATATGATCAACATCCAAGGTCATTATAGGAAAATAATATACATATATAATAATAAATAATAATATATATATATATATATAATATAATATAAATCTGTACTGTACTGTGCAAAAGTCTTAGACCACCATTAGATTAGATATACCAACGTTTTAGCAATGGTATAATGACCATATACAACATAATTATTTCTCGTGCTTTAATAAAACCAGAAAATACAGAACCTGTGTAGGCAGTATTAAAAAAACTGAAAAAAAAATCATCTTCTATAGGCTACAGTGGAAAGTACTTAATTTGCACTAAATGCTTTCATACTGTGTAATAATTAATATAATTGTTTAATATAAACACTACTAAATTATCTAAATTGTGATTTTGATAATGGTCAACGTCCATTTCAGTCAACGTTCTGTTTCACAGAATGTACTGGGAACATTAAATGGTGCATATGCGTATATATATATGTTCCATTTCACAAACTGAACACTTCTTACTACATAGTTTGCCAAATTTATACACTACGAATAGTGACATGTAATTGTTCACGGTTTTGGACATTTGCAGTGGCTCACTGGTGGGGCCCAACTGCTGAAAGCAGTAGCTTCCAAAGACATTTTCCCTTGTTTGAACTCTGCACTGAGCTTGCGGAGCTTAAATTGCCCCCCTCTCCAGGGTGAACCTCAATCTTTGTTTAGTCTCTAGACCCCCTGTGACCCTGACCAGGGTAAAAGTTAATAAGGATAAGAATAAAATAAATGCTGTTTGAAAAAAAAATGCTTTGCTTATATGGCTTGGCATGTACTCCCTCGTATTTGAGTTTAGGCTGTCTGAGTTTTCACACTAGTGTGCAACATGGTTACCCAAGACTTGACTTGTCTGTGTGAATTGCTGCTCTTATTGTTTGTGAATGTATTTTTTTCTTTCTTATAATGCAGTGGTGAATATATTAAAAGCCTCCTAAATAAAAGTGGGTTATACTGTGTTACCTTTGTTCTGGATTCATTTTTGCATCCTAATAAACTATACTAAATATAAAAACAGTAATTTAAGTTTGAATTTGAATATGATTCTGTATTTACATTGCTGCTATTTATATTGGTGATTATAATGGTGAACTAGTGATTAAAACCAGTAATACAAACCCATATGAAAACTGAAAAGCTAATATGATCCATTTGAAAAGTTTAGTTTATTCACTTTATTAAGTGCAGCTGATCAACTGCCTGTTAACACGAATATCCAACCAGCCGGTCTGAAAATGTGTGTGTTTTGTGTGTGATTAAAATTGTCATTTAATGACAAATGGCTTTAGTTTATTTTGAGGACCACTGCATAAAACTCCCACTGCACTCCCAGTGAATAAAACCTGCCACCATGAGGGATTTTGCAGTGGTATTGAAATATAAACATAATAAGGTATAGTAGACTTCCATAGATAAGTAATGAACATAGCATTATTTAAACATTACACAGTTGTTTTTTTGACAACTTACCACGTGCTTCCTCCAATCAGAGCCTCCCAATAATGGCGGCCGCTGTCAATGTACACATTTCCCAAGACACCATAGCTGCTCTGACTGCTGAAGCGCTCTTGACCGTGGCTTCTTTTCGAGGATATCTCGTCACGCTCCACTGTAAGGTTGTCATGAGACACTTTCAGCTTCCTGTGAGCAGACTTGGGGTCAAGCTTAAATGGCTGACCTGGGGAATCAAGAACAAATTTAATGACATATCTCATACAGGGATGATGTGATGGATACGGTAGGACAAGGGGGCAAATGAAATGGGTTAAAAACAATTTAAACTGACACTCAGCTAGAGAAATATTTTATGTACACAAATAGTCCCTCCTAGAGTTTAGTGCATTACAACTGTCCTAAATGACTGTGATGAAATATGTGCAATTGTATTTCCTGTCGAAGCCTACAATATAAGTACTATGTTCCTTGGCATTAAAATAACCAATGAACTCTTACTAACAGACAAAAATCATGCAGTACTCCAGGTTTATACTGTCTGCAATGAAGTAATGTCAAAGAATATGTAAGAAACACTGTATTTGCTATTTTTGTTTGGGTTTATTTATATATTTAATGTAATATCTGCATCAATATTGAGCGCAATTTAGAACAACTAGTTAACCTAAGATATGTCTGTGAAATGTGATAGGAAGCTGGAATAAGCCCACATGGAGAATACACAATCCCACACAGGATAAAAGCAAGTCTTCCTTCTTGAGTCAAAAATTACCAAGGCATTACATTTTCACTTGACATTGAATTGATTCTTATAAGATAATTTATGTCAGAATTTAATATACTATATGCAGATTAATATTGGTTATTTCAAATTCATTTATAAACCATTTGTAACTATTAATAATTTACTCTAAGCTATTATAGCTATCTTGCAGTTATATCCAGCATACTTATTTAGATGCTTATTTTGATGGTCAGTAAAAGCTCATCATAGAGAATGCAATAGAGGTATTTAAGAAAAGCCCACCTTAGCTTTGACATAGACTTTCCACTGAGAAATTATACACATATTCGGGGGTATATCCTTGTCTTCTTGTCCCTTTAACTGTATCTGTAATTTGGCCATTGCTCTTGAACTAATTGATGTGAGCGAACAGTTTATTACCACTGCTTGCTGTTTACTCTGGTTGAGCTAAAACAGGTATTTCAGGTCTGGATGTCTGGTTTTAAATTAGAATGAAAAAACCAAATGAATAAAAATGTGTGCAAGCTCTTACTGTTGGTCTTCAGTGTTCCAGGCTCACTGTTCCGACTTCCTGCCTGATTAATGGCCTTGACAACGAATATGTACTTAGTTCCACTCTGCAGACCATGAACGGTGTAGTGGTTTTGCTTGATGTTGGGCACAATCATCCAGCTATCAGCAGAGTTGCAGAGACCTGGACAGTCAAGTGAGATATATTCTACATAACTTGAAACACAATCCTTTTAAGCCTTTTATGCTAGCTCAGAATTTGAACTTATATCAAAATGTATATACAGGTGTGTGACGTTTAACTTTCAGTCATTATCTGAATTTAGTAGGGAAGGACTATGAACTATGCCATCAAAGTTGCGTCAACATCTGTGTCAGAAGAAGCAACAAACCGAAGAGAACTATTGGGTGATGGGTCGTACTGCGCCGAGGTTTGGAGCATGTGTCGAGAAATTTTTTTATGAAGCGTATATCGACTATATTACCATTATGCACAAATCAAAAGCATATTTTACAAATTTATAAATGGATAGCTGGAATTATGGATGAATGAACCACACAAAATCATAGTAAGATGATTCCTGCCATGCATGACAGCTGAGAGGCCATCACAAACAGTTCACATGACAATAATAGTTTAGACCAGCAGGGGGGGTTTGTGGGCAAATTGCACCTCGGGAAATGGACCTTTTTCCAACCAATTTGATCGAAAGCTTTAAGACTTCATGAGGTTTCATTAAGTGCTATGTTAGCTACGCCTTCCACATGAAAGACTAAATAATCTAAGCTTCCATTTTCTGTCTGGTCAGCTAAGAGCCTAACCCTATAGCCTGCTTTAAGAGTGTGGCTGTGCCTGTGTGCTGACATAATTATGACCATATTTCCTGAAAAAGTGTCAATGTAAACTTAGGCAGTGAATCATAGCCTCTTCCCAGCTTCCTTTATTTTTATATCAGTCTCCCTGCTTGCCATATATTGCTTTTTCAAAGTACAGCTCTTGAAGCTGCTTAATACAGAATGGCATAACTACACTGACGTGCCAAAGGTACTGTAATATTATACAAAGCAGTGTTCATAAAATTGTGTATGCTGTCAATTTATATAAAGGGAATTGTGTCTTACTTACTGACAATATTTGACTGGCCAGTGAAGATTGTGTACTGGAGCTCATATGAGACGACTGAGAACTCGTCATCAGATGTCCAGTGGACAGTAATGGTGTCGTATGAGGCCGTACACAGCTCCTCTCGAATACCTGGAGAACTTGGTGCTGAAAACAGAAAATGCAAATGCATCCACAGTTTTGTGGAACAATACTAGCAATTGCACTACCAACTTTAGTTAACATGGAACTGCGTTCATTTCAGTTGCTTATAATTATATGAGAAACTGAATATGTACTAACTACATTTTATTCATGAGTTGGTCCCAATGGTGAACGTTTCATTTCAACTTTGCCCAGGGACAACACACTGCTCACACCACCCATCCTAATGCATCATATGAGTAGTGTTTAATATTAAATAAAACATTTCACCCCGCCAAACCATAAAGTATACATGATTCACCTAAAAAAAATAATTAAAATATGCTTAAGCCCAAGTTGATAAAACATATAGCTGATTTATTTATTACCACATAAATAATGGTCAATACATTACATAATTAATCGTTAGACATACTAAAGGAATACACTATATAAGTTTATTATTAAAATGTATTAACTGTAATTGTTTGCATTATTCTAATCGTTCTTAGCATGTAAAGTGAAGTTCATGCAATATGACAGTATATCTGTTCAGTCTTCATATTAATTATCCTAAATATGCTCCTTATTATGCTTTCTATACTTGTTCTCCTTTGACTTCCTTTCAAACTATGTTGCATAATGAAACATGGATGAGTATGCAGACCTTGAGGAGGCTGTAAGGCAACTGAGATGCACCAAGGCTTTAGCTAATTGCACAAACTGTGCCTGGTAGCATATACTAAAGGCAATCTTTGATGTACCCAGTTAACATCCTCACAGAGGGCTTGAATGATGTGGGGGAAAAGTAAAAGTTTAACCACAAAGCTGGTAAAAACTACATGCTAAAGAGGAAATGTAAGTTCAGTAAATTTGGTATATTGTACCTCAAGATGAAGTAAATTGTGTTCGTGGGAAACATTGATATAGCCAGAATTCTGATAGTTTTCCAGAGTTGTGTGTCCAAACTGGTTGTGTTTAATTTCAGCTGATGGTTAGCATTGTACTTGGTGAACTTTGGTGGTGATTTGTGTGCATTCTTAATTGATTTATCTTTAGATTAATGTGCTAATTTGGCAGTGCCTATTGTTCTTTTTTCAAATCTGTTTGTTTAGGAGTTGTGTGAAAGGTCATATTAATGCAAAAATATATTATACTTTAAAGGGTTTACAAACTTTCAAGCACCATGACAGTTAAAGTGACATCACTCTATTGGGTGGTGTGGGGTTTAGGTTCAGGAGAATTTGTGCCCTGTGCTAGATAGACATTCTGGTAAAACAAGTAGCTCATTTTAACACTGTAGACCCACAAATGTAATTTTTAGTTAGCAGCAGAACATATACCCCAGGACACAGAATCCCTCTAAAAAGGGTATGGAAGGTTGTAAATGGCACAATAAAGACAAGGGCAGGTGTATGACAAAAGGAAGATATTTAGTTTTGTTGTAATTTCTTTATATTTATCTTGAGGTTGACAGATTCATTGTCCATTTTATCAGTTTATCCGTGGTGTTGATGGTGATGTTAATCTGTTGTGTTGTTAAATGTCTATCCACCAGCATCCTATGAGCACTGATAAAGGATTAGAGTGTGGAGAATGAACCATCATCCTAATAGTACAAAGTGGATTCCAAAAAAGTCGGGACACTAAACAAATTGTGAATAAAAACTGAATGCAATGATGTGGAGATGGCAAATGTCA
>JAYJMA010127239.1:0-16456 GCA_036873895.1 Parotocinclus cabessadecuia | reverse complement strand
CTCATTTTTGTGAGCAGTGTAGTAATTAGTTCTACGTTCTATGTCCTGGGGGCAAACCGACACCCATTTGGTGGAACGTTTCAGCAGCCAAAAGTCTGAGACCGCTAGTGAAAATGATTGTTTGGATCTTTGTGGAGAAGGATTCATACTGCAGCAGGTTAATGATCCAAAACGCATCACTAGGCTTTGCAACAAGTGCTAGGAAAATTGTGAAACCATGGTGCTTCTTGAGGATTCTGTGCCAGCTCAAGTGCATGTTGTCATAAAAAAAAAACAGAGGGGTATACAAAATGCTAGCAAATTCTGAAACTGATGTGCAAAGTGCTATGAAAAAACATTGTATTAATATCAGCAAACATGCAAAATTGAAACTTTTTCACTAGTATCCACAGACTTTTGGCTCCCAATCTGTGTCTTGGCAAATCACTTAGCATCTGAAGGGTCTAACCTTGACTCAGTTGTAGCTTGTTTGACAAAGACGGACATTTCTTAAGTCTCGGGTCTTCCTGCAGTCATTGATGCCAGCTCTACATCATCACAAATACTTCTCTGTGCCCTTACAGCTGGAATTAGGTTCTTTTCTGTAGAGCCGTCGTTCTTTATACACCAAACTCGCAGTGTAAAAGCTTTTTGTTTTTCGTCTGGCCGTAGAACCATTCCAGTCGAGTACGAGTATTTTCATGCGAGCTTCGGATGCTTACGTTTATAATTGGATGAAAGAAGAGGCTTTCAGCTGGCAACATTTTAATGTTGCGGTTACTTGGCATGGAGGTGGCATCTTATTGTAGATGTGAAAACTTGGCATGATTCTTTAAAAAACTTTGCTCCTCCCACCATGCTCCTCACTTTGTCGTGTGTGTGTGTGTGTGTGTGTGTGTGTGTGTGTGTGTGTGTGTGTGTGTGTGTGTATATATGTGTGTATATATATATGTGTGTGTGTGTGTATATGTGTGTGTATATGTGTTAGCACATTAAACTGTTCTTATGTAATGACATTACATTCTGTCTTTGTGAAAAGTACCCCAAATTCAATTGTTTTAGTGAATATCATTCTTTATAAATCAAGTACAGGATAACCTGTAATTTGCAAGTCTAAATCAAATACAGGCACAAGTCTAAAAATGCAGGTTTGTCTGTAAAAGGGGGGCCTTGGCTAGCATAATGAACTGTTGGACTTTTTGATGAAACTTTAATGAGCTGTTGGGTTTGAATGAAAAACATGGCTTTAACAAGAGATGTGTCCGTTGAAACAATGGAATAATTATAGAACTACTTCAACCCAAGGTGTGGAAAAAGATGTTGGTTGGCTACCAGGTGCATCTAAAACTTAGTGCAGGTAGATGTTATATAGTCAGGATAGAAACACATAGCTATATGCCTTGAAAATAGAATTCTTTTTAGCAAAACAGATAATCATATGGTAGAAACAGGAGTCTATGTTTGTGGGGAAAAGTAGACGAACATCACTTTTTTTATATGTAAAAAAGCCACATGAAATTAAATACCTAAACAGAAGAAACAAAGTTACAGTGGGTTTGGATAAAATTAGTTCAAGCTGTCATTGAATTATTAAAATAATTAATAATAAGTAATTACTTTGTCAAATTTTATGTTTGTGTAATACTATCTATGAAAAAAAAAAAAAATTTGTGAGCACCATATTTATTTCTTTATGTCAACAGAAACCAGCAACAAACGATGTTTACGTTTCAAACTTCATTAAAGTTTTCATACATGTGGCAGCACATGTTTAGTAGCTGTATTTAAAGTGGTTTAATTGAGTTGACATGTTATATGACGTTATATTTTAATACAGTGTTAATAGATAAATTGTTTTATCTATTAGTAAGGCAGTATTCATTTTAGTACTGTAGTACTTGTTACGTAAATACAATATTTATTTATTTTGCTGTATTTCTTATAAATACTTTCTTTGTCCTTTACTTTCTATACATTCTTATTTGGCACATGTTCTGATGCATAGTTCAAAATTAACATTTGTGGTCAAGTATGTTGTCAGACACTCGTTGCTCAGATGCAGGGTTTTTGTTTCTTTTTGCCTGAAGGAAAGATTGGCTGAAGTTGAAGAAGGAGTATCTGGCATTACAGAAGGAATGCATGGCAAGTCTGAAGAAGAATATCTATGACATCAATCACAAAAATATGCACTGTGACAATACCCAAATGTTTGAGGACGATGGAAAAAGATGTAAGTATCCCATATAACGGGAGGTGTTTTTCATCTCTGCATTTTCATTTTACAGTATCATATTACTAATGGCATTAACAATGTACTCATCACCGTCTGCTTTCACTCTTGTCCTGTTCAAAGGGGGTCGGAATAACCCTAAAATGGAAACACCTGCTGGGCCTAAGTTTGAGAGTGGTGTCATCATCAAAATCACCCACAACCAGCCTTTGCCAAATAAAAAATGTGTCAAGGTACAAAGCCTGAGCATCATGTTTTAAACGTGTCACAAGTAAGACTAGTAGACTACATTCACACAGCAGGTAAGTGGTCCAAATTGGTTCTTTTTCATCAAATGTGACACAGATGTGTTATGTTTGGGCTGGTTTGACTGGACAAAACGCATTAAATCTTATGTTTTCACTACCGATTTGGGCCACTTTCATAAGTGGTATTGAAATTCAATATGCGTCAGTGCAACTGCGTCTCAACAACCACATCAGAATTCATGCATATTTTTTGTTATTCCAACTAAACCTGCAGTGAGGAGAAAGGAAGATAAATGACAGCAGTGAGGAAGCAGTGCTTTTCCGTGATGGAATACTGAATAACTCATTATTTGAGGTGATGTCTCTCTGAAAATAAAATAAGAAGGAAAGTCCTAGAGAAATGGCCGAATGCAGCCACATGAGGACGTCTCTTTAGTGTTAAAAGTAAAATAGAAAGCTTAAAAGCAAGTTTTTTTACTGAAACAATGTTCCTGACAGAAACGTGGTTTCATCGATACGCTTTTTCATCAGTACAAGTTCAATATCAAACACAGCTGCAGTTGTGTTTAGTAACTTTGACACCCTCCATCCATTATCTTCCGCTTAATCCACATGGGGTAGCGGGCCAGCCGGTGCCAATTTGGCGCATGGGCAGGAACAACCCTAGACTTGGGCGCCAATCCATCATAGGGCACACACACACACTAATGCTCACTTTAGAGAAACTAGTTAACCTAACACGCAAGTTTTTGGACTGTAGGAGGAAAACGGAGTACCCAGAGTAAAACCACACAGACACGGCGAACCTCTTGCCACCGTGCTGCCCGTACCTTTGACTCATTTAATGTGAATTACTTTCTGAAAAATTGCCATGGGAGAAAACCGAGCACCCAGGAGATCTCATGCAGATCCCACACAGAATGGACCCAAGGCCACTCCACTTGGGTTCAAACTCAGGACCTATCTGTGAGGCGATGCTGCTAGCTTTTGTGCCACACGCTATTGCCAACAAATTTACCCTATTTATCATTACCATTAAAGAAGTGCCTGTTATTAAATGTTTAAGTGTGCACAGTCCAAACTAATTGGATATGATTTGAAAATCAGATATGAGCCACTTTGTTTGCTGTGTGAATATAGCCGTACTGTTTTGACATCGAAATAATAAATAAAACTATTAGTGCATAGTCTTATTCTAATACTTCATACAGACAAATTATTGAATGTAGACAGCTGTACACGGTTTTGTTTTGTTTTTCCCTCGTAGGACATCCTCTCTGAGATATCTACAGTGCAATATGTGGATATTGCTGAGGGAGATGCTGAGGGTTACATTCGCTTCAAAACTACCGAGGATGCAAAGGCAATCATCTCTGTTCGATCTGAGCTGCAGAAACAACATCACTGGAATCTGGAGATCCTCACTGGTCAGACCTTACATGTTTACTCCTGATCCCAGTTATTTTACCAAAAGCCATTTCAGATCATTTGTAATACAGTATTGCAAGCAGATGAAACATAAGGGCAGACTGCCTAAAGCTGATTATTAAAAGCATTTGTTTGTATGTAGTTCACATAGTTAATAGATGTGAACATGTAACTTTTTTTTCCTTTTAAATGTACACTTGAAAAATCATTTCGTTTTGGAACAGGTGATCATGAGCAAAGGTACTGGCAGAAGATCCTGGTGGATCGACAGGCAAAGCTGAATCGACCTAGGGACAAAAAGCGTGGTGCAGAAAAAGTAAGTAAACCATTAGACTGTGCACTTCGGCACTTTAATAATTTGGCTGATTTTATTGCCTTTGATCATAAAATCCATTTTGATTTCCCTTTTCTAGCTCATCTCTAAGGCTGAGAAAATAATCATTGCTCGGGCCAAAGAAGCAAACAAGCATATCCGTTTTGATGACTTCTAACTACTTTATAATGTTTTCATCAAGGATCCACCTGCGAATGTAAAACTTTTTTGTACTTGTTTTGTTGCTATTCTTACTTTTCACCCGTTTTTACTGGTGACATTATGTTGATAATGGCTACTGAATATCTCAACTCGTGTTATCCGAGTCTGGTGGTTTCTAGTGATTATTGATCTTTTACTATGTATTTTTATTTTTGTAAATAAATGGGTACAAATCTGATTCGGTTTTTACTCTGGAATACTTCGGTTTCTTTTTATTGTAGCAAGCAGAGATGAGCATCTTGTTAAGTTTCTCCAGATGCTTTCTGATTTTTTTGTTCAATAAATTATATGAACCTAAAACTGTACTTGAATTTTACTTTTTCTTTATCTGTTGTCATGGCAAATACAGTGGCAGTTCTTGGCCATTTGAAGTTGGGGCCAGGCTAGGTTAGTAGTGCCAGCTATGCCCTACCTAAATGTGTATTGACGGCATTAAGAGTATTAATTAATTAACTTACTTCTTATTTAGGAGGCTGTGGGGGGCAAGCTTGTGGTCCCCCTTGCATAAGTACTACATGGATAATCCGCCTGTTTGCTTTTTTATCCCCAGTTATCCTGGTCAATATGACATGAGAAATACACCCTGGACAGAAGCCAGTCTGTCACAGAGATTTGGTAAAACTCTCCTGACCTTCTTGTTGCAAGCCCCATCCTGAATTTGAACCCTGGACTTCAGGGACTGCCACTCCCAGAAGCTGACTCTTACTACTGAGACACTGGAGCTGCATCAGTAGATTTAGTTATACAAACAAGGCACAATGATGTCGTAATGTGTGATGCACCAGTAATGCTTTGGTTAGAATATAATGGACTTTAATAGGCAAACTTTATCATCCACCACACACTATTTAATATTTCATTTAGTTAACTGGTGGACAATTCTATTGGCTGAATGATTTTGGGAGAACTCAAATTCTTCTTTGTTGTTCTACTTCGTTACGTTCATAGTCTGGTTCAAGCAGCGCACACTTGCAATCATATAATCTAGTCATATGAAAGTTTATACATTGAATTAACACTTCCACCCCCACTTGCTTTGAGTCAACTGTCCAATTTACAAGTATTTATCAGGCACCAATGCAAGTGCTTTGTACTCTCCAGATTAGACGTTTTTCTGCATCAGGCAATCAGTCTTCTGCAGCAAGCAAGTCCTTTTTTATTTGTCGGCACGTTCTTGGGTTAAAATAGTACATAAAGAACTAATAAAGGAACTCGTTTTCAAGGGTGTCTAGGCCGAATATCTAAAAAGACAGCAAAGTCCAACATGCGTTATGTTGTTGATCACTGTCAGCTAGTAAAGTTGGTAGTTTTGTTCATAGTCGGTTTATATTGTGGTCTTGTGGTGTTTTGCCTAGTGAATTTGAATAGTTTCGCTGGTAAACATCGATGACCAGTATACCAGTCCCCAAAACGCACCATATACTGTGTAACTGGGCACATAATCATCGTTGTGTTTAGCATTTACACTGCAAATGTTACTTTCTCACAGGTGCACTTCAGACATATAGATACAATGTTTACACATTTCGCTGCTGGGGCGACCCGATTAAAATCTTATTAATTCCTTCACTGTATTTCCCTTTGCTTTACCCATGACAGACTTGTTAGTTGAATTTGTTAGCTGAGTTTATTTCCCCTCTTGGTTAGAATACATGTTGAAAGTTGTGGGTGATTATCTCTGTAGACGCCGCAAATTTTGTTTAACTTCATTCATTATTACATCATTATTAGCATACACCAATCGAACCAGTCATAATAATAAACCGACCAACAATCTTTAAAGCCACAGCACAGGTTTATTAAAACACTACACATTGTTTCAGCATATTTCAAACTACACTGTAATGATGATCACTGCAGAATGAAAACTGTATCCAGTATGACCACTAGATGGCAGTGTCAGCGTTGTTTCCAGAGCCATACAGCATACAGGTTATGGTCTGTGCAGCAAAAGCACGTGTTGCCAGAACACACTGTTCCATATATGTCCCGAGTGTCAAAATGAATCTTAATTTATTGTTTAATCTGAGTTATCAAAAGAAAGAACCAAGTTCTAATCAAACCTATATAGTAACATGTCTTAAAGACTAAGTGCTTGAGTTTGTGTTTAGACGAATGCTTAAATGTGTTACTCTAACAGTAAATCTGTGAGTTTTTATGGATGCTATGTATTTACAGCTATGCATTTTAGTCATTTGTTGATTTTTGAAGGTAGACTGACTTGTGTCTCACTCGCCTCAGTTTCACTTCATATCTATACCAATCCAAAAAGTAAGTTTAAAGTAGTAATTACATCGGATTTATACCTCGGTTGATTATGGGCAGTCCTGTAATTGTTTTCTTTAGTTAACTGTAGCCAGCTCCAGATAACCGATAATTATACTTATCAAATGTATGCATGTACATACCGGATGTTCTTGCATTTTGTTTTTTGCTGTATTTGCATTACGGCAGCAGGATTAAAGAGCTACAAATTTTTAAGTATATTGAGAAGGTGCTCACTGATTTAGTTTTTTGAAACAATAACTGCATTTTGTTTTAAATCAAACCAAAATTATTCAAACAATTTAGGGCTTACATTTTAACATACGTTAAGCCTCTCTTCTGAACAAAACACATTATACTACCTAAGTGAATGGTAAAATTGGGACATGCATTTGAACCGGGTTCAGAACCTCTCACTATTTTTCAGATTTAGTTATGTTGCACTTTTGTGCTAAAATAAAATCATTCTGCACTTAGTACAAGAAAGTGTAAACAGAAATGTTGAAATGTGCTTCAGAACAGAGCATGTGATGAGCCAGGAAGGAAAAGCAAATGCAGAACCAGACCTCAGCAAATAATTATATGCAAAGAAGGGATAATCATTCATTATATTAATTATATTATTATATCTTAGGGTGACAGTGGAAAGGAAAAACTCCCTGAATGTAGAAGGAAGAAACCTTGGGAGCACCAAAACTCAAAAAGGGACCCACCCACTAAGTTTGTGTTAATAGTAAAAATTAAGCAAATAATAACAATTAAATTACATAATGTAAATGATTTGAGATATTGAGTCCTCAGTGGGAAGTCACTGGAGGCACATCTTCTCCTGTTAACTGAGTGATGGAGGGAGTTACTGCACTCCTGTGCAGTTCATAAATGGCTATGTGGTGCTGGAGCTGGCACCGGAATAGGTTTGGGTGGACATTTTTGACAACCAGCAAACTATACTGTAGTGCGCACTTATGAAGAATCGCTGTATTAGTGGGGACACCAGCTGATGAGCACCCTGGGAAATAATTGCAGTGGGACTGAGAGACATTTTTATGTGGTGTTCGAAAGAATTGAGTCAAGTTTGCATGAGTGTGTGATCGGAGAATTTCTGTCAAAGGCTAAGTAAGTACGTCGTATAATATAAAAGAGTGTGTAAATAGCTAATGAGGACGTGAACTGAGTTATTAATATTACTCCAACATCCATTGTTCCCATGTTACAACATCCACCCATGTTACATAGAGGAACTTCTATTTATTGATTTACTTATTACAAAATAAGTAATTACACTTGTTTATTTAATACAATGAAATACTTTTATGTCTTCTGGTTGTGTAGATATAGCTCAAATGTGAATAAGCTTTTACATCCTTAAGATAAGCAAGATTTTCATGTACCGGTATACTTACAGTCTGTGGATTGTCCTTGACAACTCGGGGGTATTCCTGATTTTAACAAAACTGTGATTAACAGATATGAAAAATTAAAACAGTTCTGTGACACATTGATTTACAAGTGAAGCAGTTTAAAACTATCATGGAAATATGTATATTTAATCTCAAAGCTTGCTGCGGGATCATATTATATCTAAACATATGATTAAACATTAATGTTGTGGTTTTGACTTGACAATTACTTGTCTCATGATGGGACCAGGAGACTGTAGATTGCAGTTTGCAAATTTCTAAAGGGGTATAAAGTTCATTCTAGAACACTGAAAACTGGCAACTAGAGCAGCATACGTTGTCCAACCAATGAACTTTTAATATAGCTTATCAAATATGTCAGCAGAGCCGTCTGTGAAGTAAATATGTATACAAAATATGAAGCAAGTTCATCTAGCTAGTTTGATCCAACAAGAACCAGTGAGACTTGACACTTATCATGCTATAATGCAGAAGTGAAGCTTTGTCAAAGTATTACATCTAGGTAACCCCATGTCAATGAAGTATAATTATGTCAGAATGCACCTTTGATCTGCTTCCACATAGTGACTCTTAGATTTATTGACTTAGTAAGACATATAAATGAATCATACTATGCATCTCCTGATCATAGTCTAAAGGTAGCAGTGACAGTGACTAGCAGTGAAACTAGCAGTTCATGACATACTGAGTTCAACCCCAAAGCTGGATTTGCAACCAACAACCTTTTAATGTAAACTCAGTTTTGGCTCCTGTAATCTCACAAGTTTTTTTCTCCTTTTGTCCCATTCTGTTTTTCCTCAGGAATTTTAGAAGAAACTGCTGGGTTAATAACACAGAGGAGAATCACCAATCATTAAAATACTTTTTTCCTATGGGTAAACACATGTTAAAAGTCCTGCCCTAAACATAACTTGATGACTTACACCAATTCACTTTCATTTAATTTAAATGGTACACAACTCAAAACGCATGAGCAACCACAAGCAAAAGTGGTAAGGAAAATCTCTTTTATGATGCATAAAGAAAAAAACAGAGAGGAACCAAGATCCAACAGGGAATCAATCGTCCTCTGAATGGAACAAGAGTATTTGTGAATTAGACATATATAATCCCAGTTGAGTAATATTATGTGTAAGACATAAGATGTTCAGTGTTGTGAAAGAATAACAGGTCCAGGTGAATAAAAAAAGTGTCATTGGAAAGTCTTTGGTCTTCAGGTTAGATGGTATTACAGGCATCTCCAGTTGAAGGGGAATAATGAACCAGGTTCATGCACAGAAGTCCAGTCAAGTGGGTCTGGAGGGTAGGAATCAAAGCAGATGAATGGTTGTTTACTAACATTACACCTGGTCCACTAAGCTAAACATGCATCACTACAGAGAAAGACAGAGAGAGAGAGATAACGGATTATTACAACTAGTGATGCTAGTGATGAAATAATAAGCCTCCACAGGAAACGGAGCTCCCCTAAGACAGGAAAGAACGAATGACTTATAGTGATGTGTGAACTTTTTCCCAGATTTGGCCAGTCAATAATTCAGCCATGAGTCAGAAAGCTTGAAGCAAGTTTTTTCGTTGTTCTCAGAGATGGCACAAATATTCATTGACAGCTGCAATTATGGTTCCAAAAGATTTCAATAAGCCACACCTGTTATTGAAATGCAACCAGTTAATATTTTAGCATGGGTGTTTAATATGACAACATACGTATACCTATACTGTACTCTTGTGTTTATATTAGAACATAGGCTAATGTGAAACTGGGAAAACGCAATTGCCTAGTATGGTAGCATACTAAGTACATGGTTCGTACAGTGTTCCATTATGATAGGATTAATGTATATTTTAATGGGTGGTATTCTGGCACAAGTGATTAGCACTGTCACCTCTCTGCTAAAAAGAGCCCTGGTTTGATTCCAAACTCAAACTCTACCTGTGTGGCGCCCGAGATTCACCTGAGAACTGTGATTTCTTCCCACATTCCAGAGACGTGTTAGGTCAACTGACGTCTCTAAAGGGTTGTGGTGAGAACACAAGACAAATGAATACCGTATGTCAGTAGTAGTAGTAGTAGTAGTAGTAGTAGTAATAGTAGTGGTGATGGTGGTGGGGGTAATATTAAGCAGTGTTTTAGAATCATTAAGGGATAACATGATCATACAAAGCAAGTTAAGAAGAGAAATAAATGAGAGAGGCATTACTATGCGTTACTATGCAGTATGCTAATACACGTAGTGTGCACATGGTCGTTAAAGACTGATCATATGACTTTGAGTCAGAGGATACTGGTGTACTGAAAATCCTGTGACGTGATCTTGACCTTTGTACTAGTTTTTCGTCACGTTCACAGATTAGTAAGAGACCGTGTGTGGATATATAAACGAGATCATTCAGGATTCAGCCAGAATACAAAACGCTACTCAAACAACATTTGTTTCTCTTTAACTGAGACTCAAAACAACAGGTGAGTTTTATACGGTGCTAAATAAACGTACTTCTTATATGAAGTATTTTTTTTTAGGTTTAATCGTAACGTTGTTGTTTACATTTGTCTTGTAGATCTTTTACAGTGAGAAATGGCTCCTAATGATACCACCAATCAGGTATGTAGGCTATTCTAAAAGGTTTCCTGCTCGAAGAATTACGGCTTAAATGCCTATAGTTAGTACGTGTTGATGACAATAAAAGAGCCTATCGATATCTAAATACACTGCACACAAACATTGGCTGTATTTAATTATGTAATATTTCATTCGGAAGTATTCCCTAATTTTTTGAGCAGTGTATGTTCTACTTTTTACGTAGTACAGCATTATTTGATTAGCATTAGTCGTATAATGTTACTGACTCCACTGTGACTAACTGAAAGTAACACGTACCAGTATATACGTATATTTTACATATATGTATATATATATATATATATAATTACATTTTATATATATAATTAGAAAAATTGTAAAAAATAAATAAATAAATAAAAATAAAAATAAATTATATATAACATAATATAGCTCAGTTGCTTTGGTAAGGTATGACACTACCACAGGAAAAGTGAATGTTGTGGACCATGATATATTACTTCAAGACAACGATGTAAGAGTCATGTCATATTGCGCACCCGTAACACAATATGTTGTCCTATTGTTATATGCTTAAGTAACAATTAACAAGGTGTCCCATAAGTCCAGCATTGTGAAGGAAAATATATAAACAGGGCAAAACAAAATCTGTTCTTTAAATAACACAGTCAACAACCGCACAGTCATGGTGCTTGAAGAATGTGCCGAAACATCTAAATTTATCTCATTTCTATTCATCTAATTTCTTTGTGACCAAGGATTAGAGTAAGAACATCATGTGTCATCCCAGAGTTCCACAGTTGTTCATTATCATACAGTATTTGGCTCATGTTTCCTTGGCACAAGTCTGCCAGCACGTTATACGGCGGGACTGCGGTAGCCTAGAGGTTGAATTTTAAAACTGTATAAGTTATAGGTTGCTCTGGATAAGAGCTTCTGCGAAATGCCGTAAATGTATTTATATTATTTTAAATATTATTAGAAGTATTATTACTTATTATTACCCTAAACATGCGTAACGTGTACACTCATACAACCTGTATATTGAGCATTATTTAATTTTTATTTATTAAGTAATAGTATCTATCCTGATTTTAGAATGTGGTTACTCGAGTGACCCAGCTTCCACTGGTGAGCTACACTTATGGCATGTTGTCAAACATGTACAGTAACACCAAGGACAACCATCCATACATCAAGTCGGTGTGTGAGGCTGCTGAGAATGGAGTGAAAACGATCACTTCGGTCTCACTTACCAGTGCTTTGCCAATCATTGGCAAGCTGGAACCACAAAGTAAGCATTGATACTCTTAGAATTAAACCAGGTCTAATGTGTAATTGTCATAAAGCAAATGTCTCAGATAATTCTCTGTTCTAGTCTCCTTGGCGAATGACCTTGCCTGCAAGGGTCTGGACAAGATAGAAAAGACTCTGCCAATTCTCCACCACCCCCCTGAGCAGGTGAGACTAAATTACTGAAAAAAGTCAAGCTAACAGAAATAAAGCAAATGAGTCGGTGTGTACAGTATTTACATAATTCTTGCAATTGCCATTGTCTTTTGTTACAGCAGATTCACATACTGTATACTGAACCTCATTTTTATAATTCCTATTTGTAATAGCTTGTTGCCAATGCCAAAGGCACTGTCACTGAAACTGTGAATGGTGCCAAGGAGAGTGTATCCCACACTCTGAATGATGTGCTGGTCAGAACCAGAGGAGTGGTGCAGGGAAGTGTGGAGAAGACAAGGATGGTCGTCAGTGGTGGAGTCCATACAGTAATGGAGAGTAAAATGGCCAAACTGCTGAGCAGTGGTGTGGACAGTGCCCTAAGCAGCTCAGAGATTCTGGTAGAGCGCTATCTGCCTGCACCTGAGGATGGTCAAGGTAGAAGAGTACTTTCTGATTAATGTGATAAATGCTAACTTACTAACTTACTTACTGGCCATTACAGGAATGTGATCTTTAATGTCCACCTGATCAACAGCCATTTGGTTTAACGTGAATTTATATATTGAATTCATGTCTGAATGACAGAAAGCCTGCTGACAGCAAAGAGCATAAAAGACATAAAAAGCTTTTCTTTTTGTCTTTGGTGTTTTTAAGTTTAATAAAAGTTACAGAGATGAGAATTACTGTATTATGCAGTACGGCCCTGTACTAAATGTGTACATATTGTGTTTTAATTATTATTGTTGCTTAAAATAAAACATTACAAATGTGCGTAGTATCCAAACTACTATGCGACTGGTGAGGTCTGGTCAACGCCTATTTGGGTCAACGTCCTGTTTCACAGAATGCAATGTGGACGTTAAATGGGGCAATTAGAAATGTCATAGTCATAGCCGTGGCTGGGAATCTATAACAGTATAGCAGACCATGTTATGTTAATGAGAAGAATGGACTTACTATACAGTATTTTACATACAGTATACATAAAAGGCTGTTCTCCCTGTCTTCCTGATGCATTCAGCTGCCCCACGACACTGCATACACAGTTGTTCCAAGAGATGAATGGCATTGCATGTATCAGAGGAGGCAAGGGTTAACTCATAGCCCTCTGTTTGAGTGGCCCTAAAGATCCAGCAGATTGCTAGTGACTGAAATTGGACTAAATTGGGATTACAAGTGGCACAATGTAACTTTTATATTACCCCAGCAAATGTTGCAAATATTTTATTTGTCCAACAGTGTTGTACATTGTGGTATAATAACTTGTCTCATTTAGTATGGATCAGTTATATAAGCTTTTTAGCTCTTCAAGGGCTTATTTCTCCTTGATAGGGAAACGGCTTCTAAGCCTATTTCGACTTGACCCTTAAACAAAAATCTAAACAGTCATTTGTTGTTTTCAGAGCAGTGTGATCCAATGTTTATATAACCAGAATGAGACTTTCCAGACCGCTAAACAGCTGCTTAATGTTAACTCCTCTTTTTCTCTTTAAGAAAATGTGACCACTTTGAACAAAGGTTTTGATGAAAACATGAAAGAACCCAGCTACTATGTGCGACTAGGCTCGCTGTCTACCAAGCTGAGGCAGAGGGCATACCAGAAAGCCATCAGCAAGGTTCATGATGCCAAAAATCACAGCCAAGAGTCCATCTCCCAGCTTAATCACACCATGGATCTGGTAGGTCTTTTTACAGTTTATGTCCTCTGTAAAAACGAACAATGACTGAAATAGGCACTGATTGGACATTACTGTTGTCATACTTTGTACATAGTGTTATTAAGAACAATATGGATTAAACAATATGAAAACTTGTATATGATGTACTTGTATGTCATTTAGCAGATGCAGTTATCCAGAGCTACTTACAACTGATACATTCTTATAAGCCAGGCAATTGTGGTTTAAAGGTCTTTCTCAAGGATCTGGTCTACAGTCCAGTACCACTAGGCCACAACAGTCCCCCAGTACAGTACGAACTGAAAATGAGGAAACAAAGAATGATACAATATTTTGTAATGCCTTGAAAGATTTCAGTTCTCTTTTCTGTCGTCTGGTATTGCAAGAGTTTGCTCGTACTAGTTTTCTGTTAGTCATAAATATGATGTATATGTAAATGCATATGAGATTTTTTAGTTTCCGATTATAATTCTTATGGCCTCAGCAGTAAATGCATGTTGACCAGATGGTGCATAGCATACTTGTACTTTATAGAGATTCTTCTAATACATTTTGAATAAATTACCTGTCTTATATAATTAGATTGAATACACAAGAAAGAACATTGATGGTGCCAACAAAAAGGTGAATGAAAAATGGAACACACTAACGGGCTGGAAGTCTACATCTCAGAATAATGTTAAAATTGATGGTCACACAGACAATGAAGCAGAGGTATGGTGTTGTGTTATGTTAAACTTTTTATCTATATCCATTAGCTAATTAAGAGAACATGACACTTTTAAAATGACCACATTATCCTTTTTTATCTCCAGCTAATTGAGTCCCGGACTTTGACCATCGCTCGTAACCTGACCCAGCAGCTCCAGACAACTTGTGTGGCGCTGGTGTCTGGTGTCCAGGGTCTTCCACAGAACATCCAAGACCAAGCACTGAACATCAGTCATATGGCCATCAACGTGTACACCAGGTTCAACATAGCTGCAGGTCTGGGTGACCTTCCTGACACAGTCCTTACCACAACTCGGGCTCAGCTGAACAGCATCAGAGATTCCTTTGACAACATCATGGATTATTTAGTCAACAATACACCACTCAATTGGCTGATGGGTCCGTTTTACCCTCATTCGAATCCAGTTACAAAGTCTGACATTTCTCATTGCAGTGACCAAAGCACTGCACAGCCTGAACTAGAGATGCAACCGATTGATAAAAATCATTAGTTTACTAATAATAAGGCATTTACTTTACACACTTAATTTTAGTTATGGTTCTGATACCTTGTGGTATTGCTAGTAATGAACATTCCATACTCTGAAATACTGCTCATTTCTATCGTTCTGTCAAGTGCATTTAACATTTCTAAAATATATCTTGTGCCATCAGTAAGTCCACCAGTAGTTTCCAACAAAAAGTAATGTTCAAGTGTTGTGCAACCTATATTGTTTGTATTTTAATAACTAATAAAGTCATTATCTTATTCATATCATCCTTGTGCTGTTTGTAATTTCTGGATAAATATATAAAATGAAGGATTATTAGCTAGGAAAGTAATTAGAACTGGAGCAGGAGTTGTAGTTAGTAATCTTCATCAGATACATCATAGGGAAATTATCCCATAGTGGGATTATATTTTTCAATATAGAAATCTTGATTTCCTCAAATAATTAGACAGTCAATTTATAGAACAAATGTTAGATGGTTTCTCTAAAATGTCCTTGGATGAGTGAATCAATGAGTGTGTGTGTGAACTGGGTTCTAGGTAATTTTGCACTTTTGGCATGTAGCAAATATTTTAATCTTAACACTGAATAGGCTAGAAAACACAATAGGCATTAAGTTAAGAGACTGGAACTTTGTTGGTGTAAATCCTATCTGAACGGCAGATACCAATTTGTTTATGTAAGTAATCAACGCTATAATCTCTCAAAGTGAAGTATGGTATCCCTCAGGGGTTTGTGCTTGGCCCACTATTATTCTCGTTTATCATTCTAGTTTTCACTGCTATGCATATGATACACAGCTGTATGAATTAGCTGACCCAAACTACAGTCTCACAGTAAAATTGAGAATTGTGCTAGAATTTAGATGACATGCCATAAAAATCAAAACATACTGTTTAATATTCGAATTACCTTCTGAAAAGAGCTCAGTAGCTCAAAGTCAGGAATTACCTTGTGCCAGAGTCTCCAAAAGGTCTAATGATGAGAAAGTAGACCAAGTAAATGACAATACTGTAACATTTAAAGTGAAACAACAGCATTGTTTTAACCTTAATTACTCTTCCTCTTACTCTATAATTTATTTGTTAGTTCGTTTCAGTGGGGCAAATTGATTTGAATGTTTTTTTTTTATTAAATATAAACTTAAATCATGTTTATGTCGCTCACGTTCGCTACTTGTGGAAGCACACGATATTTTGTTATTAGTTACTCTGTATATTGTTTTATTATTTTGTGTGTACAAATTTTGTTTACGTCTTTTGTTTTGGAACATTTTTGACCAAGTAGCGTCAATGGTTTAAAAAATTGATGATCTCCAAATCATCTGTAACGCACAATATGCTTGTGTATCGCTTTTACGGTTGGTTTTGAGATCTGGTCATTCAGCGGATGTAACCACAATTCACATCCTGTG
>JAYJMA010127214.1:0-16460 GCA_036873895.1 Parotocinclus cabessadecuia | reverse complement strand
TTTACTTGAGTTAATCATGATAAATGTGACTCAACCCAGATGCCAGGTCAGCTTGTCAGTGTGCTTGCTTTCTCATATAATAAGATATCAAGTCTTGAAACAGAAGTTCTGTGGAATTAAATTTTTCTTCTTGGAATAAAGAGCAAGTCTAAGGGTTTACATGTTCTGCACGAGAATTAGGCAGTTTCTTTCTCTGTGGCACTGAGTTCAAGTTTTACTGCGGTGTCGGAAAGAATGAACTGTGGACTCTGCTGGAAACATGCATATAAAAATGTTAATAAAGACACCATCATTTGTAACAAACACTTAAAATAATCTGGAGGGTCTATAAGGCTAACCGTGTAAGCACTTGCCAGTTGTTTGATTGTTAAATGTTGTGTAATTGTATTGAAACAATGATACTTTTTTAAGGGAAAGTCTAGCCTTGCTGTTTATAAATGGTAATCCTCTGGTTTAACACCCACAGGAAGCAGCTGAATTAAAGCATTGTGTTTGTGAATCAGACACTTGTGTAGACAATGGCAGGTGGTGTATTGTGGTTGACATTGCACAGGATTAGACAGAACATGGAGCTTTAGTGTATCTGTCTGTTTTGGTTACTGCCTCATGCCATTCATCTTTTTCACCATGCAACTGTTTTTCTTGACTCATTTATCTACTTAAAGGTAAATAATAAATACATGGGTTATAAACAGTATGAATTTTGTTAGAGTGACCTTACACTAAAATCATTCCTGTCTATTTCTTTTCCAGCTGGAATGTCTTGACTCCGCCCCCCAAGTTGTGTGCGGTAGGTGCCAAATCGGACACCGATGGGAGCTGCTGCTGCATGATGAGCTGCCATGGTGCTGGAGGGCATCGCCGGCGTCTCGAAGACTCCGAGTTCACCGTGCGAGTGTACCCGGGCGCCTTGTCTGAAGGCACGGTGTACTGCCCGGTACTTGCCCGCAAAGTCACGTCTGCTGCCGAAGTGATCGAACAAGTGATAGAGCGCTTGGGGCTGGACCGCACGCGTCTTTATGTCCTGGCTGAGGTCAAAGAGTTTGGAGGTGAGGAATGGATCCTGAACCCCAATGACTGCCCTGTGCAGCGCATGCTATTATGGCCACGCACAGCCCTGGAAAACCGCTTCAGTGGGGATGACTACCGCTTCCTGCTGCGTGAGAAAAACCTGGATGGCTCCATCCACTATGGCAGTGTACAGATGTGGCTTAGGGTGACTGAGGAGAGGAGGCAGCTGATGGAACGAGGCCTCCTCCCTCAGCCTCCGGCCGGACAGCTACCCTCTGATCTCTGCACTCTGCCAGACCTAAATGAGCAGACGCTGCTTGGAAACTTGCGATTACGCTTCAAACAGGAGAAGATTTACACATATGCTGGTGGCATCCTGATAGTGATCAATCCCTTTAAGTTTCTTCCTATCTACAACCCAAAGTATGTCAAAATGTATGACAACCACCAGCTGGGAAAGCTGGAGCCACACATTTATGCCGTGGCTGACGTGGCATACCACTCTATGCTGCAGAGGCGCAAGAATCAGTGTATCGTCATATCGGGAGAGAGTGGTTCGGGAAAGACCCAGAGCACAAACTTCCTCATCCATCACCTCACGGCACTCAGCCAGAAGGGCTTTGAAAGTGGAGTTGAGCAGATCATACTGGGAGCTGGACCTGTTCTTGAGGTTAGTGTCCATACATGGGTAATAGCTACCGGCTTGCTTGGCATTGCAGTACATTTTTTTTATGTACTCAATAAAAACAATGATATACAATGCACACAATGAGAAGGTGAAAATTTTAGACATTTTTGCTCATTTATTAAAAGGCAAACCACTCGGATCAGGAGAAACTTCCAAAAGGTCAGCCATCTTCCAGCACTCCACCAATCTGGGCTATATGGCATGTGGTTAGACAAAAGCCTCTACACAGTAAAATACATATCAAAGCCTATCTGGAGTTTGCAAAAATATGAAAGCATCTAAAGATTCTCTGGTCTGATGAAATGATGCCCACCTTGGTAGAGTGCTGCACATTGGTAGAGTGGCTGACCTTCTGAAAGTTTCTCCCGTCTACAGGATCTTTGGCACTCAGCCAGTGTGACCATTGGGTTCTTGGTCATCTCTCCTACCAATGTCCTTCTCCCTGGATTACTGACCAGTTTGTTCCTGATCAGCCGTTGTGCTCTTGGGAACTTTCAGTGCAGCATGATTTTTTTAAAACTCTCCATCTGTACCCCACATAATCTTGTCGCTGAGCTCTACAGGCTGTTCTTTCCACCTCACAGTTTGGTTTTTGCTCTGATATCCATTGTTAGCTGAGGGACTATACAGAGAGGTGTGTATTTTTTAAAATCATGTCCAATCAACTTATTGCATCACAGTTGGACAGTCAAGGTGTATATACAACTCAAAGATTTGGAGTGGGGGGCACCCAGAGATAAATTTCAAGTGTCATAGCAAAGCTATGTTCATGCAATTTTCTTTTCTTTTTAATACATTTGCAAAAGCGTATTAAATTCTGTTTTTACGTTCTCTTTATGGGGTACTTAATATAAAAAAATATGGGGACGTTTTATTTAAAAAAGTGAATTATTTGTATGCAGATTAGACATATACAGTCATGTGTAGCACATTCTCAGTTTTCATATTGTTTGGTAGGTGATCAGTTATGTTAATTTTGAGCTCTTCTGTATTTATAAAATGCTTGATAAATTGCACACGCGTTAACATATTCATCACAAATCCATTGAAGACCTCACTTCATTCCCATTAGCTGTCACTCCTTTACCTGCCATTATCCTGTTTGTACCTGTATTTTCTTAATAAGACATGTTTTGTAAAATAATTTTCTTTACGCTTGGGTAATGATTAATTATGATGTTGTCTTGACCTTGTGTGTAAAATCCTGTGTCCTGTGAGGCTTTTATTTATTTTTGGCAGCATTATGCTGAAATGACAAAAGAATAATTTACTTTTAGGTAAACACTTAGAGAGTTCAAGCTTCACAAGACTGACACAAGACTAACGTTAGACAGTAAGGCTGTCTCCTAAACAACACGCTTTGGAACTTTACATGGTGCACTACTGAAAGCACTCTATTGTGCTGCTAATGCTACTTGACAGTTTAGAGTGTTTTCTGACAATTAGCATGTTACCATAACAAAACATTATACACAAGCATAGCGTGAACTGCGATGATTATCTGATATGCTGCCAAAAAACTTACCCTCTTTGTCATCCTTTCAAAATACAGGCTATGTTTTTTTTTTTTTTCCCCTCCCCCTGATGTATAATTTTTCAGTGGGACAACTGCAAGTGTTTACAATATTGAAAACAGGTTCCCCGGTTCCTACACCAACACGCCCATGAAACAATAATTTGAGAAGGCTTACTGCTAGCAACAAGCCAGATATTAGAGATACTGTTGGCCTTTTGTATTCATGGGTTCCACATCTGCAGATTAAACTTGAATTTGCCACATGTATTCCGTTACATAACACAGTTTTCTTTTGAAAATAGCGAAATCATGCTGGGATTACGAGAGTCATTCGATTTTGCACAACTCTGTGGAGTCCATGCCAGCTCATGTACTCTGTCATTATAGCACAAAGAGATACATGTACAATAATTATACCATTCAAATACTAATAAAATCTGGATCTAGTTAAAGGTTTTGTTAATTCTTCAAAGATTTAGCTTTTTCATCAGTATGCTTTGTTCTAATTATGTATTAGTTTTAAGAACATGCAGAATAGAAGATTTTTCACTAGTGGTCTCAGAGTTTTGAATTCGACAGTGTATGTAGCTTTGTAAATAGTGATTGGTGGCTGATGAGATTAAAAGAAACTATGGGTGTATTGGAATACAGAAAAGATTGCCAAGACTGCTGATATCACAAGTTTTAATAATTCATGGAAATGGAAATGATTACAGGTAATTGCAAAATTAATAATAAAAATCATTTAAAATCTGATTTCCACTCAGTTGATAAGTAATGGATTTACATATCTGGAAAGTCAGTTCAATCTGACTTTAATAGCTTTTCTTGACTTTTGATTGTGGTTGTTTTTAGCTTTACAGATTAGAGCAGCCTGTGTTGCTGTGCTATTAATGAGATGATTATCAGCTTTGAGGTGGTTGTAGTGTTTTGTTTTTTTTTAATCAACAAATATGCGTGGTTTAGTCTAATAAGTACAAATACAGAATCCCCAAAGCGTTGTCCTGTCACATCTGTCTCAGTAGGAGCCAACGCTGTTCTTCTAGCCACAGATCCAGCTGTTCTAAGAGTGCAGACTGTTAAAAGTATGCATTTCTGGGCCAAGAACTTAAAGCAGCCAAATTCACAACAGGCTGAATTCTCAGCGTAATTAAGCTGCAAGAGTCACTTTCTATTTCTGCACATTTGTGATTGGTTATTTGCACAGGCTTCACATTTGCCTCGTTGGCTGAGAATTGTTGAGCCGTATTACTTGTGTGTAACAGAGATATAGAGCGTGTTAATGTTGTGACTTAATTGGGGTTTTTTTTGTGAATGTTAAGAGCAGCACAAAGCAACAAGAGCCAGTGATTGGCTTATAAGCTTTAAATGGTTACATTAAACTAAATATATTGTTGTACATTACTAAACAAATACACTGCTCCCTAATTTTTGTGAGCAGTATAGTTTGCTAAAGGTTTTTTGGTGCAGTAATGAGTATACAGAAAGTTGTTCTATCTATGCAGAGTAAGACTAGTTTTATCAATTTTTGCCCCTTTACCAATTAAACAGCTTTCATCAATTAGCAACAGTTCATATATACTTTTGGTCATTGGCAAATTATATTGGCATTATTGGCATTATATATAACTTAAATTACAGAAAATGTATCAAACATTTAATTACAGTTAAAATAATACATTGATTATTAGTGTTTGCACTAGTGTTTAATAAACAACTAATATTACAGCAGTATGCAAGTTATTTTACTAATACAAATAGCTGTGATATCTCACAGTACTTTGTGTTCAAGGAGCTTTTCTGAAAGCACAGAAAAATGAGGTTGGCCAGTGTGAACTAAGAGAGCTGCTGGCCAGGAATTCCACCCAGACTTAGAGTGACACAGCCATCCATCACTTCAAGGATGGGTATGTCCAACCCCAGCTGTGATCCCACTTGGCACATATATGATGTTAATTGAAACTGCTAAAACAGAAACCTGGAGCAAATATACAGTACTGTGCAAAAGCCACCATTTGGTTATACATACGATTGTTTTAGCAGCTGTATACTATATATTTTTCAGTCTTGATAGTAGACTGATCCTTCTACAGTCTGAAGAAGCTTTATCAGGAATGTTTTTGAAAGGGTAACAGCCAAGAAACAACTTTTTGGAAAGTGAACAGGGTGAAATGGATAAGCTAATGCAAAATCTGACAAAGATTGGGATGAAGATCAGTGGGAATGACTAGTATGTAAGGTTTATGAGGTCCAAATAGGTGAAAGTCTATATAAACTCTATTTATATTAAATAGTTAAAAATTAGTTTAGTAACTGCCAGAAGGTTCAGAGTTCAATTCCAATCTCTGCCACAGTTGGGTCCCTGAGAAAGGCCCTTAACCCACAATTGCTTGGATTTTAAGACCGTATTAGTTATAAATCACTCTGGATAAGGGTGTCTGCTAAATCGCATGCATATAAGAGGTAAATTGAGTAACGCAGCAATTATTTTTAAGATTAATATAATCCTGTATACAGCTCCTAAAATTACAAATTTGAATTAAAACCACTTGATATGATTCATCCTTTTATGAATATATCAACATGTCTTTTCACCATTATGAACCTTGACCAATCAAACAAATTTAATCAAATTTAATGTGATTGATTGCATCTTTTTGTAATGTATACCTATAATGTTATCCCAGTAACGCTGTGCATCACAATGTTTCCTTTTTTGTCTCACAAACTAAAACAAGTCTACCTTGTGTGCATGTTTTGAATTTGAATGTTGTCCTACATGGCAACTGACTCAATGCAGCAAGCAACGTTGCATATTTTGTTTTTTTCTCATATTATTTTAGAGTTTAAAAGAACTTTTTTGTGTTTCCAGTCTTTAGGTTGCATCATATCACTTCGTGAATTGTCCTCCATTTGTGTACACATTACTGTTAATGGGCTTTGTGACCCAAATGAAATTTGTATATTTCTGAATAATGTTGTAGAACTCAAGTCTCGCCTCAAATTCATTTGTCTTCATTCATCTTGTCTCGGTGTCGACAGTAGTCAGAAATTGTTGTCGAGTAGTGTGTCTCTTTTGAGATTAATTATAAAAGGAAAATTTTTTCTGCAGTTATTGAATATCAACAGTCCATTTAAACAGAATATTGTTGGCTATATTCTGCTGACTTTATGTAGTAACATTTAAAGGCAAATAGTCATCACCATCATTTTATTCAAAAAATTATATTTTTGATTATAATCATATTATCATTTCAGTTGAAATATAATGTAATGCTATATTTTAATATTTTATATGTGTGTATATATATATATATATATATATTAAGGATTATAGTTATATGTTACGTATAATAAATGTAAGTGAATTACAAGTAATTAATTAATTAAAGTGAAGTAATTAATTGCATGATATTAAAAATACTTTTATCTGGTCTGTGTCACATCTTAGCCACTTCCTGTATTGTTCTTGACTCAACTACTAAAAGTCTTGGTCTTGACCTGGAATTGATGTGTCACCAGTCTTGAATCAGACTTTAGTGTTCATGACTACAACAATATTTATGAACATAATCCATACAAAATGTAAAAGTAGTTTCGGATCCTTCAGTGTTCTATGTTACATATCCACTTGGCATTTTGTATTGAATTTATTAATTATTCAGTTTACCTTAATGTAGTAGCTGGGCGAAATGATCACAAATCAGTATCATCATAACTGAACATTTTACCTTAATTATGGTTAGTGACCATTTTGTTTTAGGGGTTTGGGGTTTAAGTGCAAAATTCCTTATCCAGAGAAGTTGAACAAGGAAGCAATGGAGTGCTCCTCTGAGAAAGTTAAGAAAATTAACAGGCTTAACAGGCATGAGGCCAGTCCCCCCTTTTTTAACAAACAAACTGTACATTTTAACACAGTGTTGGACAGTCAGTCCCACACCTCAGAGGAAAGAACATCTGACTTTAGGGTAGGGAGGACAGTGACTGAAAAGACACCAACAGATCTAAGAAATCTTCCCTTAATGCTGACCCTGTGAACCACAAAGCCATCACTTGGATCATACCATTTGCTAGACAAGGGGGACTGCTATGTTTTTATGTTAACATATTATGTTTAAACCGAGTCAGTTAAAAAGATGACGACTATATTTAGCACTCCTAAAAAGGAGCTATATATGCCTGTGGAGCTTGATCCATACTAACACAGTGGTCAGGTGACCTTAATGAGCTACTGCAAGTACAATTTTCAGACACGTTTTCCTACCCTGTTTGTGTTATGATGGCTTGCACATTTGAGCAGTTCAGAAAATTATAAATCTCTTAAAGCTCACTTTCAGCATACTAAAGGATGAGTAAAGAGCCTGCAAATTATCCAAAGCCAGTGTAAAACTGTAATTCCATTAAGGTAGCAAATGCCACTCACCACACACACACACACACACACACACACGTATCCTAAGAGAGGATACACACGTAGCTAAGGCTAACAACTTGGTTAAGTTGTTTACTTTAATTAATTAATTAATTCATTAATTTACTTGTCAGCCTAAACGTTGTTGTTGTTGCTGCTGCTTTTTCTGCACTGTTTCGGACTAATGCTGGTGATGGATGTCAATTTGAATGTTTTTCTCCATTATTCATTTTTTGAGTATTTCATTGTGATTTCTTAGATTTTCTCCTTCACACCTGTGGTGTGTGGGATTCAGTCAGGCGCCTTCAGCAGGTGGGCCAAGGCTTTATGCCACAGGCACAGTACTCGAATGTTACATTATCAATTTCTACCTGTTGTATTTGCATTAAATACTGTAAACTTTGGATAGTTACTTATTGTTTAGCATCACACTAACCTGTACTATACCACACAAATAAATAGATTTTGCAATTGAGGTATTTTAACATATGCATCATTATTAAAGCTAGAAGTACAGGACAATGGCGTACAAGTGCAACGGTTTCATAACGAAACGGCACATATTAGTCAAGACACAGCACAGAGACACAGTTATGTCAAGGCAAATCATGTCTTCGCATTCATATTGGAGCAGCATGCTCACTGGTATGGCCTCATTTAATTTGTTGTACTTTGTACATACACATCCAGTCTCCCTCTCCACATGGACCCTGAACTGAGAGGTCTGTCATGTCTCCTCCAGATCTTTGGCATCTAGCTGACAGCATCCTCTTGTGAGTGCAGGGATTTCTCTTTGCACATTACTCTGACACTGGTGTAGCTCCATCCATCTCTGATCTCTAGCCAGAAAGGCACAGTGTCGTTAGTGTTGTCACCTGTAAGATCTGGTACATGAAGGTGCTACCCATTTCATGCGATAGCTCGCTGGCCTGAGTTCCATTGTTTTGCTTATCATATGGAAAGCTGATTGCGATTGCAAGTCTTGGGAAAAGTAAATATATTTTATAATACAGCAAGTGTTCACCATCGCAAATTGTTTTTAATTTGAATAATATACAGATCAATAAAAAGCAGTAACCTGAATGTTTCAAAACACTACAATGCCTTGTGTTACTTATATCATTATGCCTTCTCTTTGGCTGTGCTTTTGTTCATTTCTGTTTTAAATTATGTAGAGCACTGGTACATACATACTATACAGAATGATATGGAGTGCTGATCTGATCAAGACTTTGGTTTCCTGTGACATTTGATTTTCTGTTGTGTGTCTTTGTCTTATATGGAGAACCTAGGCAGAAGTTCATTATCAAAGCATTGTGTGGTGAACTGGACTGTTGAGTTGCTGGGACGTCTCTCTAAATAGTGCTATATAAATAAATATGTCATGGACTTTGATATGCAAGTATACTTACTGTAACACAAAATATGGGTCATAGCTCAATATGACAGAACACACTAAACATTTCTTATAGGAAGCAGTATATAGAAAGATAAGAATATTAGAATCTTATAGAAAGATTCATTGAAGACAGTTCAAATGTATAATTTTGCATTATATGGGCATATCACAGATTTATTGATACTACATGAATTAAAGTGGCTACATGGCTAAACAAGTTGTTTCAGCTGCTTTGGTGTTACTGAAATTAATAACATGCACCAGGCCCAACAATGAGATGCCCCCCAAAACAGCAATGTTTTCATAGGTGGCGACCATTGACATTTGTCCCTCCTTATGTTTTTTGGCTGATTTTTTTTTTTATTTTGGCATCACTACTAATGCATGAACTCTAAAGAGGTTGCACAAGTAGTATAACTTCAGCAGGCTGTGTGTCCCAGCACAGCCTTAAAAGTATGGAGGAGATTTCAGGAGACAGGAAGTTACTGTAGGAGAGCTGGAAAGATTGCACTTCAGACTATCCAGGAGCTCAGAAGATCTTCCAGGACACCATTTGTCATCTCAGCCATACAAGCTACGATTGAAATTTCTACCAAATTGACTAGCCTGCTGCATAATTTTTGCAATATTTATAATTTACAAAAATAAATAAATGTCATTATTTAAAACAATTCTGCATTAGCCAGCCAATGTAACTGCAGAACCAATAGAATGATATAGAAAACAAACAATAGTTTTGTTTCATAGTTTGTTTCACATTTTTGATTTATATATTTTAGATTGGCAGAAGTAACTAACTACCAAAGTGTATATTAAACTTCATTTAAATGGTGATTTTGCTTGAATCAGCAAAATCGAGCACAGAGACCCATGCTTCAGGTCCCAGTAAATCATGCGTATGCAAACTTTTCATGTATACAAACAAAGGTACAGACAAAAAATATCTAATACGAAAGGAGAGTAGAAGATTAAGTTCATGGAAGGAGATTGAATCCTAGGCAATGTTTATGACTGCCTGCTTGATAATAATGGTATTATCTTATGATGAGGTGCTGCTATTGGCTCAAGTCTTGCCATCTTTACCGTCATGCCTTAAATCCCCAAACCCCCACCACCACACAGCATGTATGGCCTTTGGGCTGTTGATGCTGCTCTGAACTGACTATTGCACTTCTCAGATGGAGGTTTAAATTAGCTGACATTTCAGTCCTGAGAAAACACCATGCCTGTGGTTTGATGCTTTCATCATGACTCTATTCCTTGTGGTAGTCATCACTAAAGCCTTTACTAAACCACTAAAATACAGTAATGTTCCAAACACACCTATGCATTAACATGCCCAAACACTTTAGTAATTAACATTTAATTGCCTACTGTGTCATACTACTGCTTATTTATAACTGCTTCGACTATAGTCATTATTAGATCATATTAGTCATCTAACATTGTTCTTGATGACAGTAAAAACTCTAAAATGTAATCTAATCTCATTTTAGCTGCTGGGCCAGTGGGATGCTGACTGGAATAATCCATCAACATCTTTACAGGAATTGCAAAGGATCTTTTTTGATGCTATTGACTTCAACAGATGATTCAGATTTCAGCTGTTTCAATTGCCCAGAAACGTGCTCTGTTTTTGATGAGACACTTGCTTTCGTAATATTTATTGGTGGATATGACTTTTTATAGCTGGCTAATATGTAGTCAGGTGTTATTCTTTATACATTTTGGAGCTGATGCTGTGAGCCAAATGAATAGAAACCTATTGATTGTGGTCAGAATTGATGTGATGAAGTCATGAGATTCAGGCTTTAGAACTTCCAGGTTTAATCTTATACTAGGTGCAAAAGAGGAGATCCATTTTATTCAAACAAAGCTTTAATGTAAGGGTGTGTTGGTAATGCAAGTGTTACTCAAGTAACTATATTTATATCGAGGTTATACATTAAACTTTTTTCCAGATTCTTCAAACATCATAGCAGTGCTTGAGGATCTGAACCACTTTCTGTCCCTCAGGCACAGCCAATCATACCTGCCCACAATGCTTGAACAGACCGGAAGGCTTCACTAGGGCTTGGTCATCATTAGCTTTTTAGATCCTTTCACTTTCCAAGCACCAAAGCCTCTATTATGGTTAAATAACTGGTTCAGTTATGAAGCAAGCAGTACATTTTCTGTTTATTCAAACTAGCGATGATTCATTTTAATTTTATATATCCAGGTATTGTTATTTAAGTTAAATAATAAAATTGTGAGTGTGAAACTCTGTCGTCACATGGTGAAGCATAGCATGTTTATGTGTAAAGTATCAAACTGCAGTGCACATTATAGCCTATATATTTTATTTAATGTTTTTTTCTGAGCAACCAGTAGAGCGATGTTCAACAAATGTGACAAATTACAAACTTACAGCTGTGCTTTAGTGAACCCTTTAGAATTTTCTCTGTTTCTGCAAGCAAATTGTTAAAAACGTAATCAGGTTTTCAGACCAATTCTTAAAAGCAGAAATAATAACCTAATTCAACAAATGAGACAGCAGTATTATATTTGCTGGTTTATTTATTGAAATAAATAATCCAATAATATATATCTACGAGTGACAAAGTATTTGAACCTCAGTTTTCAGTATCTGTTTTTATCCCCTGTGCAGCAGTAACTAAATGTTTCAAAACCATTGCTCACACAGGATAAGGTTCTCATGCTGGAATGTAGTCTTTTCCTTTTACTGCGTCTCATTTAAATAAAAAAAATAATATTTTGGTCTCATTTGTCCTTATAATGTCCTCCAATGGCCTTCTGTCTTGTCCACTTGGCCTTGTTTTTTTATTTTTTTTTTTTTCTTTTTTTTTTTTTTAATGGAGATCAGTGTTGTTTCTCTTGCAACTTAACCTTGCACACTGTTGTTACTCAGTGTTCTTCCATGAACACTTAACAAGATAGTAAGGTAGACCTTTGATTGCTTAGAAGATATCCTGGGTTCTTTTGTGACTATTTAATGTTAAGCTCTTGAAGTGATCTTTGTTGATAGACCATTCCTGGTGAGAATAATTTATCTCGAATTTCTGTTTGGTACACGATGTCTGGCTGCAAATTGAGTCCAAACTCTTTAGAGATGATTTTGTAACCCTTTCCTGCCCGTTGAACATCAATAGCTCAAATCAACAGCAGAAATCTAATTTGTTTTGTGCTAATGATATGCTTCCACAAACGTTGTGAAGATCATTCTCCTATAGATCTCTGTTCTTTAAATAGAACAGGGTGCCCAATGATCATCTCATCATTGTGATCCCCTGACTCTAGCAGTTAATTTGAAAGTCAAATTAGTCCTACACATTCATGTAACATTCACAGATATGTACTTGTAGCTAATTTTACTCAATAATTAAATGAACAAGTTTAAAATTTTCATCTCATTTGTTTAAATGGGTTCTCTTTCTCTACAGTTAGGAATCTTAGAAAAATTACTTGAAAAATAAAGGGTTTGATAACATTTTAAGCACTTGTGTTAACCCTGTTGATTTTAATCAAAGTCATTCTTGGCTTTGTAGTCAAAGATTAGTGTAAACCTTACACAGGCAGCTGCAGGGAGCCTGCTTAATGAACACAGCTGTGAGGTGGCATTAAGAAAATATAGTAAATTGAAAACCAGATGTGCTTATGGGTTTTGAATCAGTTGCACTGGTCTGATGTTATGCCATAAGCAATGACCTTGTTCCAAGTAGCGAAATGCATCCTGGAATGGCCCACTTGGTTACTATAGCACAAGTTCAGCCTTTTTAATAAGGCAATGGTATAAAGGTGAGTCATGGAACAGAGCTCACAATGTCAAAAGAAGCTTGTCAAGTCAATGGGATAACTCTGTTACTCAGTGCTGAAAAACAGAGTTTAAGAATTGCGTTATGTTTTAAAGATGTCTGTCTCTGGTTTTCTACAAGGTACAAAAGCTATTAAACAATATGATCTACAGAGATTGCTCTGTGACTACTGTGTCTCTAACAGTATCTTTGGTCACAGACTACTGACATAAATGTGACGGATGTCATCTATCATTAATTGTGAGATGCAATTCGTTGCAATTAATGTGAGGAAATATTTTACAATTATTTAACTTGTCTCTTTTTCAGTCACTCTATCACTCCATCTCTCTTGTAAGTCAATGTGGCTATGACCTTACTAAAATAATTCTAAAAAAGGCATCACATAGTTGATACAAAACAAATAGACGCAAAATAGCATGTGATTGTGCCTCTGCACAAAACAGCTGTTCAGCTGTGGGAAACATGCCTTTCCGTAGTATTTTCATGTACTCCAAAGTATTAACTGACTTCACAGTGAAGTAGCTCACCAGTTCCCACACCATTTCACCATGCTGCATTAGACCACCTTCTGGTTGATGTTTGTCTGTAAAGTGTCTTGTTTTCTGATGTTTTGAAATACTGTTGGCAGTTTTTTGACTCTTTTTTTTTTTTTTTTTTTAATTGATTAAATAATTCAATAGTTGCTAATCTCTACTTGAATAGTCATTGTGCCTCTTCTACATCCTTTCTTTTTGGCAATCAGCTGTTTTTTCATAGCGTTGACCTGTTGTTCATATAGCTGATAGTAAAATAGTGATTTGCTGTGCCTTACGGGTCTTGTACATTTCAGAATAGCTGCAGTTGGCCTGACAAAGACCAGCTATGTGGTTTCTAACCACCTCTGAATGATATTTTGCTTATGGAACAGGTCTTATCACTCTATTACATTTGGGACTCACAAGAGCACAATTTGTAGATAGCTACCTGTCAATGCCGTAAGATACCTGTGAAGCTTGGTTCTATTTAAGAGCTTGTTTTCAGGCTTGTAATGGGCTGTATCAGTAGTGGCAGATTACCAATAAATATCTAATCTTTCAAGAAAAAAAAAGTTTATGATTATTATAATATTTTTTTTGCATGCAATAAGACTAAATGAATTTCCATTTTCAGGGTATCCTTTTTACTGGAGCAACAAGCAGTGACGAGCATATGGTGGAGCAGGTCTTAGGAAAAAGAAGCTATTTGAACTTTTGTGTAGTGCCATTTTAATTAGACATGGAAAGATTGTTGCCTTAAGGAAACAGACACTCTTTTATGACATGGGTTATCAGGTAAAGGGGCAAGGAGAATAGCAGTCATTATGTCAGCAGTCGGTGCACAGCTGTACACAAAAATTTCAAAAACTTTCTTTTCATTTATTGTGGAACATGAAAATGAGAAGGCCCCAACCTGCAAAACTGTTTGTGAACTTGTTAGTCCAGCTGTCATAAATACCTGAGAAGCAACAAAGTTGTATTTGTTATATTTTTTTTCAATAGCATTGAGTTATTCCACATTTTTCCTATACCTTATATTTAAAAAAATATATGTTAAAATATTAGTTACCATAATTTAATTCAAATTTGTCTCGAGTATGCTTTGTGAAGCCAGGATTTCAGTTATTAAACAAAAACAATGGTTTCTTGTCTTGATTTTTTTATTTGTTTCGAAGTGAAAAGGCTGGGTGAATATTTTAAGTATGTGCTGATCTAAGTTTGTGCAGATCTAATATTCTAAGTCAGTATAGTTTGTAATTTAATTGCTATAAAGAAATACAGGTTTTATCGTAATGATATATATAATGCTCACAGCTGGTGGCTTGTAACTGAATTTTAATGTCCCACTCCCCCTTTTTATCTCTCTGCACTGGGATGGATTCAGCAGGGAACTGGAAGAGATGGGGGATCAACTTGCATCTTAAAATTAGATCAGAATTTAAAATGTGCCCGTGCATTTCTCAAAATGTGTATCATATTTGGGGGAAAAAACAGAAATGCACTCTAGCACATACACATGCATGTTGACAGCATATGCTATAACTAACTTAGATTCCAGTAAATAAAGCCTTTTGCTTAAAGTAATTAGCACATAAAGGAATTGCTATTTGTTTTCTATTATAAAATCTTTAAATCACATTCTCAATTGTGTTAAACTGCAGTAATAGCTAATCCTAATAGCTGTAGTGATAGTGAGGTTCGTTAGTTAAAACAAATTGCACAAATATATAAATAAAAAAAAATAAGAATAAAATATATATATATATGTGTGTGTGTGTGTGTGTGTGTGTGTGTGTGTGTGTGTGTGTGTGTGTGTGTGTGTGTGTGTGTGTGTATTTCTCCGGGTACTCCAGTGTTAGGGTAACTGGCATTGACTTGAGCTTATATACTCTATATGCCTAGTATTGAGATAATATTTGTATAAATGTAACCTTCTGGGTCACAGAAATGGCCACTAATGCTCAAAACGACAATAAAAAATTATAACAGTAACGGTCATTTAAATAACCAAATAACACAGAAGGTTAAACATCTACTTTTTTACTATTGTCTATAAGTGCAACTAAAACCATCATTTTGTTCTCATTACCCTTATGTAGGCTGTTTACTGTACTGCATTTGCAACCTCTTGGTGGCAATAATTTGTTTGATAAATCAGATGGTTACGGACAAGGATCTGAAAACGAAGGAGCAGCCATGTTGTTCTGTAAACAGATAAGTCATTATGTGTACTGTGTCTGGAAGATGAAGTGAGAGCAACCAATTGTATTAATCAGCCTCTAGACACTGGTATCACACTGTTGCTCATTAGAGGACAACTGCAGAGTCTCTCTGTCTTTCTATCCCCGTAGACATTTTCATTTATGCTATTTGATGTTACACTCAGATAAGTATGTAGGCATATAATTAATTTACACTGAGCAACCAGGGTTATGTCTAACAGCATTTTGAAATGCAAAGTTTTCTCTTCACAAAATTGTATTCCTATGTTTTACATAATAGCCTATCTTTTGGGTGCAAAATTATAGTCCTGTAGGGTCAGAGTTCAACAAAATTAGGTGATTTCTCTATGTAATGACACTTGGCAGAATTAATGTAGTTAATTACCATGTTTATGTGATGTGTTTGAGGAGGGAAATAACTTCTGTGAAAGAAAAAGAAATCTGTGGTGCTATTTCTGTCTTCTATATCAGTCAAACTGGCAAATATCTATATCTAGGCTCTGGAGGTTCCATGATGCACTAACATTTAGGTAGATTAACTTGTAAATTCAAACCTTTTTACTAATTTACCTAAATATGATAATATGATCTGAAAAGAGTTTCTATAGCCTAAAGTGGAAAGTGTTTAGTGTGACCTTTCAATACTTTTGAGCAATAGCAGCATCAGGCAACTTCATCGAGATGGCAAGCTGACCCTTCTATAATCCAAAGAAGCTTGATCAAGAATGGTATTTTTTGGAAGAGTAGCAGCCAAGACAACACTTTTTTGGCTGCATTATATACTGCATTTTAATGCTCACAATAATTGGAATGAATTTAGGGGCAAACAATATTAGAAAGTGACAAATTCAAGTTATCCAGAATTATTTATTTTTATTTA
>JAYJMA010127204.1:0-16460 GCA_036873895.1 Parotocinclus cabessadecuia | reverse complement strand
ATTGGCCTTTTAAGATAATGTATAACTGTAAAGCTGCTTTGAGACAATGTTACATTGTAAAAAGCGCTATATAAATAAAATGGAATTGAATTGAATTGAATTGAATGATGGCTTGCATTTGGATTTTCTGTATGTAAATTCAATTTCTTTTAGGTGATTTCTTATAGTTTGATCACAGACACTGACTCCCATTTCTGCCAACCTGTTTCTTATTTGTATTGTTGTGCATTATCTGTTTTCAACACGTTGTTTTAGTAAGTTTAACTTTTAGTACGTTTTCTATCTTCACACCTTGGTGTTTTCTTTGGTCTGCCTGTATGCTTCCCTTTTACAACCTTTCCCATTTAGTTTGTACTTGGTCTAGATTTTAGACCCAGCTGACTGGGAACACCCAACAACTTTCTGTGAAGATTTACCTTTTTGAAGAAATTATAATTCTCTCCTTTGTTGCTACTGACACCTCTCGTGCAGGACCCATGATTCATGTCAATCCATTTTGTGCAAAAGCTTTTTATTAAACTGACAACTATTTAGTAGATTTAATCTAATGCTGGTCTTTGTTTTAGAACTGCAAATTACAGAGCAATTCCATAATATTTGTCTCAGAATTTAGTGATTCCATTTTGAAAAAAAAAAGTTTTGTGGTATGTCTCCATGATTAACGTTTTTCTACAAAATTATACAATTAAAAGATCTTCCTCCAAGGGTGGTAATTCGATATTTTTTTGCCAGGGGTTGTATTACTAAATAACCAAAATGGCTATCATCAGCTTCACAATCATACAGCATGGACAACTTCAGGGCAGGAGATCTCATTGGCTGCTTACCTCCGCCTCATCAAAGGTAAGCAGCAAGTCTGATGTGCCTGAGAGGATGCCGCGGGAGCCATCAATAAGGTAATCTCGGGCAGGAACTGAATAGGGATCCATCCTTAGCATCCGAGCTGCTTCTACCAGTTTTGCGCAGGCATTTTCCACTCTAACAAACAGAAACAAAGAGTTCCTTTGGAATGCAGGTAACAACACTGACATCAAGTTCAGCAATACTTTTAATGTGCAGATCATGTCTTATTACATTTTTATATTATTATTGGTTATTGTCATTTGTCTTTAATCAGAAATGAAACATACCAGCATATTAGGACAACAGGAAGAAACAATAGGACAGCAATCGCTAAAAACTGAATCGAAGGAATGACCAAGCAAATAAACTTCAACGGTTTTAATAAATGGCAGGGTAGTCAAATAGTGCATTATACCTTACTGTGCCTCCTATGATGTGCTCTCACAAACAGGCTGAATCTGAAATTAATTCATAAACGACATTGAGCTATACACTGGCGTCCAAGAGTCTGACACCATTAGTGAACTCAAAATGGTTGCTTGAATCTTTGAAGAGAACGCTTCATATTGTAGCAGCATAATGACCCAAAACTCATCTCGCAGTTTTTTTTTTAACAGTTACTTCTTCTTCTTAGAAGATCACAGAGTTCTGACTGTCTGTGACATTGCTCCACGATCACATTTGTGGGGGAACTTGAAGAGCGAGTGGCAGCACAAGATGCTCTTTGGAGTATTGTGAAATCACGCTTGGATAACACAGTGTTAATTCCAGCTCGAGTACACCCTGTCCTTTCCATCCGTTATGCTAATAAGATCTGTACTACAATAAATATGTTGTATTAAACAAGAGAACAAAATAAAGGCTTCAGACTATTCGGCCATGCTATACCTTTATGAATAACATAACTTGTCAGAAATGCTCCTCTTTCTAAAAGAGTCAGAGATGTGCAAAAACACATGCACAGACACTGGAGGTAATACAGAGAATCAATGAAAACTGGTCCACACATGGTAGGCACACAAAATGGTCATAAAAGTTGAAACTATTTAACCACATGGATGCCTTAGAAGTGTGACAGAATCACCACTCCATGTATTCCAATAAATACATTTTCCTAGACCTCCCTTGTATCTTTTCCCATATATGCACTATGGGGGCTGGCTATGGATTATTTGTGATGCAAGAGGACGAAAAGGTCAGTAAGATTGTAATTAAGATTTAACTGTAGAAATGCAGGATGAAAGGACACAACAGTTATTATGTTAAATGGGCCAGTGTAGCCAGTATTTGGCAAGCTCAAATGAGCATCCTTGGTGAAAAGCCACAGCTCTTACTCCGGTTCCTGCTGGGAAGATGGGAGTTTGTGCTAGTCACCAGACGAAGTGAAGTGATGGATAAATGCATAAATGTATCAGTGCCTCTTTGATTTACTCGTCTATGGCCTAGGATTTTGGCAGGGGCAAGGAGGCAGAGGCAGACTCTAAGAGGAGTGCTGTAAGATAGCGGATCAACACCACAATGCCATTGTTGGTTAGAGGTCAGTCAGGAGGCACTGGTTTTAATGGATTAAAACCATGGTAGTACATCAGACACGGTCGGTCTCTATATCCAAACTGCTCCTCTAGGTATGTGTCATCCTTTGCTCCAAGTAAATGGATTTACTGTTGGCCCAACATGTCATGAGATTAGGTGGATTATCCAGAAGTACTCAGGCTGGCATTAGGGGAGACATGAAAGAAATGTGCTTGTTATTTAATACCCTGACATTTAAAGACATGGTGTCTTTCTTTGACTTTTCTGGATTCTATTGGTCTTTCATAACTTTAACAAGACGTGATTGAATTGTGCATATATTGTATTAGGCTTTCTACTTAGATGGATTATATCAAGGTAGAAGTAAATATAGACACAATATTTTTATATTAATTAATTAATTAATTTGTTCATTATTGTATCATAATATGGTCCTGTATTGTTGCCTGATTTTGAAACAGGTCTATTTCTATTGTGGCAAATCAGATTCTCATCCATGTCAACCAACTAATTTATTAACAAAAACATGGCAGGTAAAACAAGGCGGTAGGCGTCCCAGGATAAAAAACGACAACGAAAACAAAACATAAAACAAAAAGCGCGGGCCAAGGCACAAACACAAAGCATCACACACGTGGCAAACTCGTGCCACCAAACAAGTCCCAGGTGTATGCAATGAGAGAGTTGTAGGCGCGGCTAGGAAGCTGGCATGGTAGCTGGCACCACCCGAGGGCGTGACAGGCATCTACTAAATGTTGTAAATGTACATTTTTTAGTTTCTCCATCCAGAACAAAAAGAGCAGTGTAGCGACGATGTGGGTTTTAGTACAAACAGCCTCTCTAGTGTGTGATGTAAAAGTACACATTTACTCATGGAACTCCTGGTGTATGACAAAGCCATTAGCTGCCATCAACCATGTGTGCTGATTTATGATATTTGAGCCAGTGCATGGTGCCTAAAAGGGTTTGCTTTTATGTATCCCAGGGAGCTCTCTGTTCTATTTGAGAGAAATCCTATACCCAGGCTTTTATGCTAGTTCTATACATGCATTCAAAACCGAAGTGACATAACAATTTGTGCATCCGGAATAACAACAGTCACCAGTTTATGCACTCCAATATTTGTAATTTAGGATAATAATTGTTACTTTTATTTTATCTAGTGATAAATGACAAATTTCACATTAGGTATTTTAATGTCAATTCACTTTCACATTTAACATAACGTTTTTGTGTTAGGTGTGTGAAAATGTATTAGCCATGATATCACATATCAGCCAATGAAAAGGGTTTCATTTTGTTGCAGACAGTATGAAGCCCAGATAAATCTTTTTTTATTCTATTTATTTATTATTGTAAATGGTTTCATTTTATTTGCAAATAAACATCCATTCCTGGAACACATTCCACAAAAGTTGTAACGGGATCATAATCAATATCATTTTCTAAAAATGCTGTATTTCCGAAAGTCTAAATTGCAATTTTTTTTAATTACCAAAGAAAGACTGGAAGGGATTTGCATATTTCAATAGTAACTTTTATGATTTTGCTTATTGTCCATTGTATTGTTGAGAAATGTAGGAAAATCCCTGGAAAGTTTGTTGTTTTTTTAAATCTGTTGCAGGAATGAAATGCGGGAATGGATGTTTATTAATAAATAAAGTTGGCCACACAAAACATGAAATATCTTGGGTTCATGTTCAGGTTCATTAAAATAAAAGTTAAAGAGAATGAAAGACCACAGTGATTTGCTTAATTTGCATTTTCCATAGTGTCCCATTTTTGTTATTTGGGGTAGCACAACAGAAAAGGTTCAATAGTTCCCCCTCCAAAAGGTTCATTCAACAGATAAATCTTTCAATGAGCAACAAATGAGCTTTAATTAATTATGGCTTGCTGCCCTTTTCCAGTCTTATTTCCCTTAACTCTGGAAACACAATTTATAAGGATGTGGGGGCACCTTCATTTTAATAAAGCATATAAAGCATGCCTTGATTAGCAATGCAATCAAAAGTATCTGCAGGACACAGAGGATTTTTCAGCACGTTCACCTTCTGGAAAAATTCCTCATAAAATGATCATGCAATTCACACAGACGTATGTTGAAACATGTAGCCCACAGTCAGGAATTCTCAGTGTTTGGAATAATAACTTTAAAAGGCAAGTATGGAGCTCAGTTTTATATTCATAAGAACAGAACACAATGGTTGTGAAAATCTTAGGTATGGGTAAAACCAACATGCTAAATGTATTTAGCCATGCAGTGCTATATCATCTGTGCCTGCCAGTGAAAACACCTTGCATCAGAGACTACTAATGAAAATAACCATTATCCAAGCTGTTTGTTGTGAATCCAAGTCAGACCTTCAATTACCGTTTAATTTTTGATAGCTTTTTTTTTGTACACCAAATAAGTAGTGTTCAGCACAAAATCAAAATGCTGGGTTATATTTACAACTCTGTCATTGAGATCAGCTTGTAGGAGACGGATGGAAGCAATCTAAAGACTACTCAGGTGAAAAGGTTGCAACTGCATTACAGCAGTTGTAAATTTAATTGAGGGTGTCTTATGGAATTTATATTTTATAAATGTCAATTAAAACAGGTACAAATATACGAGGTAGTAAAATTACCCAATACCCCAGGTTAGAATAAAATTGCAGTGGTTAAATATCCCAGCAAATTAGCATTTCTACCTAAAAAGCTACACCAAATCCATCTGTGTTCATCCCAAATTTGATATTTTGGCCCATCTATTTTTAGAGGCAATAATTGATATGGATTTTCCTAATGTCACAATGCTTAGATATGGAGAAGGGATTAAACATTCACTCTATATAACTGGGGTTTACTGAACATCTTTATATTTGCTGAATCAAATAAAAGAGTACTGTTTCTTATATTTCTGACTCAGTTATACTTTGTTTACAGTTAGTTTAAGTAGAAAGAACAGGAGCATATTAGACTTTAAACTTGTAAAAGCCACATTTCAGGTTTCATAAGGTCTGTCCTCACAATGTTAGAGCTCCAGGGACTGGAGCGTCTTTCTTTCTATCCAAGTTGCAGAATGCAGCAGAAGCATTGTACTGTCAAAGGGCATGAGTCAGCCATGCCTGTATCTTATTTCTGCTTGCTTTTTACTAAGTTTTACTTCAATTACAATTATCATATGAACTGTGAGGCTATACATACAAAATCACAGCAACTGATTTTAATTAATACAAAGCAAAAACAGAGTTCCGTTCTAAAATCTGATTGGATAGAGCATGGTTGAAGCATTATTCAGGGTATTCAAGCATACAAAATTATGTATTATGTATGCATTCAGTATGTTTTTGAGGTTTACGATTTAGATTTACTAAATAGATTAAAAGTAGATGAATGGTGTAAAGAGATGAATGCACAGAGCAAAGGAGGAGAAAAAACATTATGTAATTAATTATATTAATTATATATATATTCATTTTTGGGTAGTGGGTAGCACCGTTGCCACACAGCAAAAAGGTTCTTGGCTAAATCAAAGGTGGAGCAGTCCAGGTCCTTTCTGTGTGTAGTCTACATGTACTCCCATGTCCATGTGGATTTACTCTGGGTACTCCAGTTTCCTTCCTCATTCCAAAGATGTATGTTATGTTAATTGGTGTCTCTAAATTGCTCCAGGCGCATGACTGTGTGAGTGTATATGCCCTACAATGGATTAGCTTGCACCCTATGCCAGCTGTTAGGCTCTCTTGTGACCCTGTCCAGGATCAAGCAGAGTGAGTAAGTGATATTTTTTATTAAGAAATAAAGATGGACTCTAAGTTAAGTGTGGGTGTTCACTGTTTTCAAGTTTGGTGTAGTATAACAAACTAAAACCTGCTTAAAGTAAATGTTTTATGGAAGAAAAGAGATTCATTAGACGTCATACACCGAAGCACAAAAAAACATATCTTGGTTTCAGCAACTTATTGACTTCCATGAGAGATTGAACGGGGACTATGCAGCATCCAGAAAAAATGCCTTGCATTACAGTGATTTTATCATGGGAAGAAAAAAAGTAGGTCATGCAATAGCAAACTAATCTATAAATTGTGGCAGAGGCACGTGTAAACTCCTGCAGTCTGAGTGTCCTGCACTATTAATCTCCAGAGGAATGTAACAACATGAGCAAAACATGCTTGGGTTTTTAGGGAATAACTTAAGCCTTGATGAACATTTCAGTGTCCTGCCTAGCATTCTGTTTTTTGAGAGATGGACTGTTGTACTTAACACATCCTTACCTTCTTGTAGGTGGCAGAACTCACCTGAGCTTAAATAGAAATACTTTGAATATTATTTCAGGGCAGCTTAAATATATCAATTGAATTACAGAAATTGTCTACACTTGTGTTGCAACTCTCAACAGTAGCATCAGCACACTCTCCTCCCTAAGCTTCACCTGTTTTGGCACTATTGCTTCTAAACACTATTGTTTTGCTTACATTTGGTTGGTGTAGGGACTTCTAGTTACAAACTTAATGTGTTGATCACACCCAGGACTTTTTAGCTAATCAACATATCGTGAATAGATTACACTAATATTATATGCTTAAATGTAAGAGGAATACACATCTGAAGACATATTTGGCTCGTCTATGCTCTTTTAACATCGAAATACGTTTAACATAACACAGACAAATCTGAATCTAAGACTTCCCTGCGAAAACATTTTACAATTCATAATCGTAATTGCTGGTCCAAATTAAACCATCATTGGTGTGTCAAAAAAAAAACAATAGCTAAACTGCTATTTTAAGTAATCTGATCTTCCATAAGTAAACAAACGACTTCAATACTAGCATCAGCAATTTAATAAGGACACAGCAAGAAGACAGATCTCCTCTCTTATTATTTTACTCAAAGCTTTACTGTTTCAGTCACTAGTTCATTAGCAAATGGGTATGTGTGTGTGTGTGTGTGTGTGGTGTGTGTGTGTGTGTGTGTCGTAATTAAGTTAATCATGTCTAGTGCTCATTACATTTGTGGGAAGAAGGAAGTCCAGGGCTTACTTAATAAAGGCCGGAGGCATGTCTCTCTTCATGATCTGGTCCTCTGTGGTCTGTACTGTCTCCTTCCCCACCTAAACACACACACAGCACAACACACAAATAAAAACTAATTCAAAAGAACTAAGGCATGACAGATTTCCAGATATTCTTCTTTACACTGTTGCTGCTAAAGTGCATTTAAACAGGCACAGGCCTTCTCGCTACATAGAGCTACTGTATGGCTTCACAAAAAGCTAAGTTCAATAAAGTATAAACTGCTAAGCTAGACTTCACTGTATGGGTAAAGCTTGCTGCCAATTCAACATAAGTCAAATCGAGTTTAAAATCACATCATAAAACAACATGTAGGCTAACAGTAGTCTAATATATTAACAACTGGGAGACTTTGCTTTGAAGATACCTCACAACATGCGTGCGACTGTCCAAGTTGCCCTTAACAATATATGCATCAATGTTTAGAATAAATATGCATTGCTTGGTTTATAAACAAAATCTATTGCAGGGTAATAAATTAATACAATTCCAATACACCATTATGTCTCTGACTCATTCTCAGAATACAACCAGAAAATATAGGGAATTCGTACATAGGAGTAAAACTATTATAAATACATTCAGAAACTAAACAGCTTCTATAGGCATCAGTGGCAAATATTTAGTATGTCAATCCTCAGAAAGATTGGAATGAAGATCAGTTGAAAAGAGCATCATAGATTGACAAATCCAAGTTTGAAATTTCAATCGGTGGTAATGTGTAATGCATTTACATTTCTGTCATTTAGCAGAAACTCCCATCCAGAGTGACTTACAACTGATACGTTCTTACAATCTTACAATTGTGGGTTAAAATCTTACTGAAGGACCCACCAGGGACAGCTCGTTAGTGGTGAGATTAGTTAGTGGTTTACACCCTGGATGTTGTGGTCGATAATCTAATGGTGGCTTTTGTACAATATTGTTTCAGATCACTAAAACATTTCTAACCCTACTCTCTCAGTTACCACACATTCCCTCCCTGCTGCCTTACACACCAGCGTACTACAAAAACAAGAGTCAAACAAGAATTTAACATCAGAGCAATTTAAATGAATGAAAAGATAACATTATACTGCTAATTACTGACGACCACTGTGAATAATTTTATCATTAAAACAGAACATGTTCCTAGGCAGTGGCCAAGTATAAAACGAAAAACAGAATTCGTTGTTATATTCTTAAACACTCCCCTATGGAGAGCCACAGGTCCTCATGAAGACTGACAGTGCCTGTTAATGGAGTAGTGTAGAGTGGCTGTGCACAATAAGGCTCTCTGTGTGCTGGATAGGCAGAGAGCTGTTCCACTGCTGCAAGCTGGAGATCAGCCAGAGGAACCAGCTGATCAACAAAACACATGCCAAGCTCATCTGCAGCTACCGCACCCAATTATAAACTCCATGGCCAAAACAGAGCAACACTCAGCAACCACACAACCAACACTCATTTGCTTAATTTGTTACTATCCCGGCTACTTTATGTTTGGTAATGCAAAAAATAATTAGTTTATAAAATATTAGTTAAGCCCACATCGATATAATAAAACAGACATATCACTGCCATGTCTGTTATATCTCATCCAGTACAGAGATCAGGACAATAGAGTTCTGTGTTATTACCTCTGCGCACATGGCCTTTAAAGCACGTTATTTTTCCATATGTTAAATTACAAAGCAAAAGCTCTGCAATATTAAAATTGAGCAAGAACTTACCAATTAACCCCAGGTCACAGAGGAAATGAAATACAATGAAAAAGACATTAGTGTACGTTTGGTAGCACATGAATGCAAGCTGCTGACTTCAAATACACTGCTCACAAAAATTTGATCCTGTCCATGCCCCATCACTGTCAGTGTGTTTTGGCAGTGACCATACACCCTATTGAACAGTCACTGTGTGGCACTCTCGTTCAGTTTGACGTTTCTGTTCACCCCCATAAATATATAACTTGCTACTCAATCATTACTATTGAGTTTCCATTTCATTTGCTTTTCTGATTATTTCATGAAATAAAAGCAAACGTTTTTTTATGAATCGCTTCATGTTCATTTTTAAATATCCCCTAATTTTTAAGAGCAGAGTAGGATACAAGGACAGAGAAATGTAACTCCTCATAGTACCCCAGAACTTTAAATGGGTGAGTCTTCTTGGATGGCTCATTCTCATTTTGATATATTCTAGTCATGTCTGCAAAAAATAAATGCAAAATAACATTAAAATGCTGTATTTTGGATGAGGGTATGTTGTTTAAATAACAAGACTATATGAGTTTTATGATGCATTTTGGTATAAGTTGATTTAAAGTTGGGTAGTGCTGGTTTGTTGTTTTTTTAGCTGGTGAACTTGATCAGAAAGCTAGTTGGTAAGCATACCAATGTCCAAAATACAACATATTCTGGTCTTTGCTGTTCCAAATTAACTAGAAATCATATTTTACATTTAGATAAGAGTATCCCTGTAAAAAAAAAAAGTTCCAGAGAGTGTGATGGTTGAAATGATATACTGTGTCACTTTTGGCTACTCTTTGAATAAGCAGGACAAATGGGTTAATAACAAATCTCACACTACCCCGTTTTGAAAAAGGTATTCTGGTCTACCAGTATTTCCAGTAATGCTGCAGTAATACAGCATAAAGCCATTGGACCAATGTGGAACTTACAGGGTCTTACGTTTTGACCGGAATACCAGCATCCAAAACACAACATTTTTTGTTCTGTTTAGCAGGAACATGCTGCATAATTTGTCAGAACAGTAGCAACACTGTTTGGCACGCACTAATGAATGATTATATTGAATTTTGGATCCTTGTTTACACCATTTAGCTGGCAAACTGCTGTTAGAGCTGGCAGGAGAACAAGTAAGTGTTTTCAATTTGCATAAATATGTATTTAAAAGATCCTGCTGTTTTAATGAGGGTAAATAAGATAAGATATATAAGATATTCCTAGGCCATGTGTAGTATGCAAATTATGGTCTTGTGCCAGATGAAAATGCTGCCTGGGAAAAAGCCAAGCAAAAGAGCAGTCAGAAATGCTGCTTGACCTGCTTGGTTCACAGACTCCACAGAAACAGCAAAGACCGTATTGGATCGTTCAGCTCAGGTCCCAATCAGCTTACAATGACCAACTTTGAAATAAATGTCCAGTCTCCTTAGTAACCGAGAATTGGCAGTTCATAACATTTATTTAATTATTCTCCCTAAGAAGAGATGAGGACTATAATCCAGTGGGACCCAGAATCAACCTGCCAAGGGGGCCCCCACCTTGCCTTTCCCCAGAGACACAGGACCCAAAGGCTACATTCCAAATGGTTATTCTTAGTATGCTGGGCTTGGTTTGAGAGCGCTACCCAAGTCACAGTTCATATTGAGATAACAGGAACCTCTGTCACCTTAGCTGAGTCTATTCTTAAACTGAAAAAAGGAAGCACAGCTATAATTAGATGGGCAATTGGACATGAACTGCAGTATGTTTGGAGCTTTGGCACAATAACCTTACAGAATTAGTGTAATATCTCAGTCTAGGGCTGGGTAAACAAAAAAGGATTGAAGGGACGGGAGGAAAACGGCCAATGCCCACCACCACACACAACCCTGAAGAACACAGAAAGACCACATACATACAGTGCCTGAAACCAAAGGCAAAACTGTACAATCAGGGTCAGAATTTAGCACCTGTGGTTAGCACCAGAATCACAAGCATGAGCAACATCCAAGACAAGGTTCAAAACAAGCACCTAGGCAGGTCAGTGCCTCTAGTTGAGACCTAAAAAGAAACGTAAAAAAATTGCTTATAAAAGTTTAATGAATTTCCACAAGGGGTGAATAAGGGTGAACTGTCCAGTGATTTTAGCAGTATCGCTGACATAATATTTTAAATTGTATAAAACATACAACTACAAATACAAAAACAAAAAATGACAGTGTTTATACATTACTGTACCATATTAGTTTTTATATTGTGTTTTAATATGGTTGTTTAAAATAAAGCACTATGAGCAAATGATCTAAACTACAGTATTTAGTAAGTTAAGTTACCTTGCTCCACAGTGGAGTAGCCTAAATATATTATGTCTGGTCAACATGAATGTTAAACGTTGCTGAGTGTAAAAGGCACTCAGATTTAACCCGCATCTTGCATAGTCACTGTAAACTTTTCCAGAGCCTGATACCAAAAAAGTGTCAAGAGAGCAGCAACACAGGTGGGAATTTTTCTTCTCATATTGTATAATAATTTCCCTTAAATGAATGCAAAGTGATGTGTATTCTGCATGTGCACTGGTAATGAAAGAAACATGTGTTCTCTTAGCTTGTTTATGAGTAGAGCTGCCACATTGACAGGACAAGACCATGCTTAACACATGCTACGCCCATGTGTGCAATTTGGCAGGTATATGTACAGAAGCAACAAGCTAGGTATAAGCTGTTTAGTCTCTTCTCTTCTATTACTTGTGACAGACAAATAAATTACATTAAAACCAGCTGCCGTGATCCTGTGTTTAAGAAGAAAATGATCATGATCAGGGTAAACCTGTATCCTCTCCCAAAAACACGGATGATAAGTGGGAATACAGTGAAGAAGAAGAAATCAACACAAACATGGGGAAAACATACTAAAACTCTTAGACTGTAACCAGATTTGAAGTTCAAACACTAGCTCACCAGTGGCAACATTGTCTGTGGTGTATTTTAATCCATTTTTATTCGTTTTGTATTGTATTTAATACTTGGGCGATATGGTAAAACTATTGTATCACAATAAAGACACTTGCACAATATTTATCACAAAATGTTATTTCAGACAAAATGTAAAATAATATTATATAATTAATTCAGTCCATTTTTTTTTATTCGAAATATGCTGCACTTTATCCAATTAAACAAGACTTATTACACTCATTTTAATGAAACAAACAGTTTTTCAGTGTTCATTGAGCACTGATGATATACTCTATATGCTCAGAAAGGCATATTGTCTATCATGATAGTGATCAATTTTCCACAATATATTCAAATATTGTCATACTGCCCTACTTAATACCATCACCTAAAAATACAAAACACTACCAATCAAGACATTTCAGGTGCAACTGCCAAATTTCTTCTAAAACTTCTAAGAATCGAAATACCAACAGCATAACACAGCATAACCTTCCTTATAACAGTTAGGGAGTTTTGCCTTGCTACTGTCACCCTAGGTTTGCTTATTTAGGGCTTTGGTACCAAATATTTCTAAAATGCCTAATATTTTATATAAAATTAAATATCTGCATTTAGATATCTCTCAATATGTCAATAAAGGGGAAATACTTTAAGTTTAAAGGAGTGTAAATACATAGGGATGGATTCAAATAGCCTATAGTGATCAATAAAAATATCCCAAAATCAGTATGTACAGTATGTATGCTCCTAACTGCTAGGACTGAATGTCCTAGATGGAAGACTATTCGTCAAAATGTCCGTCCTGCTTCTCCTTAGTAGAATTACGTGTCCCCTCTCAACGTCTGTCAAATGGTAAAAATGGTCTTTGAGTGCATTATAGGTCAACGATCTCTCACCAAGAGGTACGCATCCCATAAGTAGCCTCTGGGAACCTTTTTATAGAGAAAGAAATACAGAGAAAGAAATAATTTTACACCCTCTTGTGGTATTCAGACCACACCACTAATCATTTACATACCTGCCTGAGACACAACTGCAATTCTATCTGGGTGCTTATTATTTTGTCAATGAGTGTATATAATTATACCCTGCATTTTTTTTCCTTTGTTCTATTTTTATGCTTGTAAAATGTTAATTAATATATATTTCTGGTCTGGGGCTGGAGGTTGCAGTACCGTGACCGCTGTCAGTGGTGAATCAGTCAAGCCAGTAGCCTTGTTCAGGGCATTACTCGAGATTTGACACATGCTTGACCTGATCTCAAAATGGAAGAGTGGAAAATCAGTACTGACATACATGTCTCACACATGAACACTCACACATCAACAGCGCACTTAAAAGTCCCACAGCAGGTCTGGCAAAAAGTGTCATGATTTAGGTAAGTGCTATCTACTACTAATCCAGCCTTTTATCTTGGATGCAATTGAAAGACAGTGTGACTAGCTTCGTATTTACTGGAGAGCAAAAGTATTAAACTATCCACCCCTACCATTTGAATGGTAATTTTCTTGTGCGAAGGAACAAATACAATGGCAAAAGCCTTTCAAAAACCTTGCACTGGCAAAAAGGTTGTGCTCCAAATACACACAGATAATCTGTTATAATAAATACAGAATAATAATTCCTAAATCCCTAAGGGTGCTAAGAATAACTATTTATGATAGGAGAGTAAGCAGGTTTTTCTTTGTTGGCTGTGTAAATTACACTTGGCTGTGGTCAAGGATGGTCATGAGAATGCATCTCAAAGTAGAGTACGACTACATAAAGTGAAATGTGCACAAAATTGTCTTTAAATTATCATCTCGGTAACAAGCTTCATTCCTTTGTACAGACTGCCAGGGTGCAAATGCATTACTCACTGAATGCTCCAAGCTCAATGAAGACACACTCTTCCTTTAAAGGAAAGCCTCCATGCATAACAGCAGTCCATAAAAGGCTTCCCACAAGCTTGCATGTAAACCAAAGGCAAACACATTTGATATGTTTCTGGCAGTAATGAAAAATCTGAAAAGAGACTGTCTCAAAAAGCAATAATTAAGTACTGTAATGCATAATTGATGTAAATGCACATGCTGTAGCATTAGCGAGGTGCAGACTCACTAAAATGTTGTTTGACCTGTGCACTTGCATGCTGTGATAATGGGTTTGGAGAGAGCAATCCGGGTCACCAGCTGCTCTTCCCCCATCAGTCTCATTCCTGTCAGGTATCATTAAGCACCATTTACCAATTTTAGCAAAAGGAGATTTTTTAAAAAGCTGCACCTTTCACAATTAGATACGTGTAGATACTGTGGCTAAAATTATTCTGCATTTCGTATGAGAACAATTGCACACAAGTCAACTTTATTTTTCTCCACTACAGGGGTTTCCTAAAAAAACATTTGAACTGGCATTAAGCTGTTCTTCCTATAGTTCCTTGAGTCTTCCTATAGTCTTAAACTTCTTCGAAGGAAAGGTGGGTGATCTTTATATGCAGGAATATGCCTTTTAATGTTCATCTATTCTTTAAAACTATAATAAATTATGATAGGAAATACAAATCTCTATTTTAACTCTGGACATGACAGCCAGTCAATGCTATGGATCCACAAGCAAAAGTGGGAGTTACAGAACAGAAGTAATGTAGGTCATTTATGTGTGCATGTGGTAACAGTCATATGTTCGCTTGCTTAATATCTTACGTTTGGACAAGAGACTGTTCTAACTTGGCTGATGCGTTTTCAGATGTTTATGTGCAAGTTTTACATGTTTGTATGACATTTTGCGACTTATGTGTAACAATATGTAAATGGCGTTTGCAAGTGTATGTGCCCGCCCTATTGCAATAGTAATTAAGGAATAGTAAAGGAGTAAAACTCATTTGTTTGTTCCTCCATTATCTGTAAATTTGCTCTAACCTATTATTATATAAATGGGTTTACATTCACCAGTTAAGTCTCTCCTTCATCTGGCTGATCTTCCATGTTGTTCGTAAAACTGTCTAGCAAGTCATTTTTGGCAACTGTCAAACAAATGTATCAGGTCCATCATAACATTATATGTGGTGTTATGGCTTTCTCCTTGACTGGGTCGTAACAGTACTGTATGTTCTATAATTATTGTTAATTATTGTAATTATTGTAACACTGTATGTTCTATAATTATTGTGAATTTTCATGCAATACAAAAGTTTTAGAATTTGTTCAGTTTGGATATGTATCAATTTATGATGTATGTATCATTTGCACACAGTTTTCTAGTGAAAACTCGTTGTTATTCTATCATAATAAAGCATAAAGTAAAATGCTATTCTCTTACTGTGTTTTAACAACATGTCCTAAATATCTGGATTTCCTGATATGTTAAAATACAGGAAAATCAGTAAAGGCAAAGCAGCAAATTTGGCATTTAAAACAGGTTGTATTTTTCATCTTCTTTACATGAAGATCATTTTCATAAAACAAGTTTATCACAGGAAGACGTGTCTTATATAGGCAAAAAGTGTCTCAAGAAACTCAAAGGGAACAACGAAGCAAGAAAGTTAGGGAGTCATTTTAAATCATAGCTCTGCTTTAAATTTTTCAATAGTAAAATAGCATGGCTACTTCTCTCTAAACATCAATAGCTAAATTGTTCACTACAACAAAACAATATGTTAACAAAGGTAAAGGTTTTCATTAAACTATTCAAAAAGTAAAAGGCGCCATTACTAAATCAGACAAATAAAGCACTTTTAATAAAATAAAAAACTTTTCATATACAAAAGCTTCCTATTTTACAGTTACACTTAAACATGCCATTAATTATCAATAATGTATATACATTTACTGTATATTGCTAATGATTAACTTGCATCACTTTGCAGATCCAATGAATCAGATCTAGGGTTAGAATCCTGGCCTGGCCACTGCCTGTGTGAATTTGTCATGGCTTACCCATGTTAGCATGGGATTCCAAAGATGCATTAGGTCAGCTGGTTGTTTCTAACATTTTTACAACATTTTGCTATGAAACATTCATTTGCCTACCAACCTGCCAACTCATTCACTTTTTTCTTTAGAGAGTTGCTATTTATGGTGGCACGGTGACTCGGTGGGTAGCAGTGCTGCCTCACAGCAAGAAGGTACCAGGTTCAATCCCAGGGTGGAGAGACCCCCGTGCCTGCGTGGGTTTACTCTAGGTATGCCGGTTTCCTCCCACAGTCCAAAGTGTGCGCACAGTGGCCATTAATGTGCGACTGTGTGTGTGTGTGTGTGTGTGTGTGTGTGTGTGTGAGTGTGTGTGTGTGTGTGTGTGAGTGTGTGTGTGTGTGCCCTACGATAGATTGGTGTGTCTCTCTCTCTGTGTGTGTCTCTCTCTCTGTGTGTGTCTCTCTCTCTGTG